>JAPDVR010000016.1:44093418-44233418 GCA_026230005.1 Gila orcuttii | reverse complement strand
GCAATAGGTAAACAACTACACATGAAGAGTGTGAAAGCAGTATCGCATTTTTGTTATCTGATGTCCATTATTATTTTAATTTAGTCAAATAACCTGGTGTTTGAAATTTAAATGATTAGTTGGCTCAGTCAGTTTCAGATAAACTAAATGGAATACTTAGGCTGTGTTCACACTGCAGGGGCTTAATGCTCAATTCCGATTTTTTTTTTGCAAGGCCGTTCACATTTCCAATTAAACGCGACTTTTTGTGATCTCCTGTGTGAACGTGAACGTGAAATGACCCAGAAGTGACCCGCATGCGCAGAAGAGTACTCAACGGTCAACAACGTCACTTGTTGTTTGGGGAAGTAGCTAATAGAGCTGTCCCCCCAAATATTAATTAAATCAGAAACCTCGCTTCCCTTCCATTGACTGGTCTCAGCATCGTCCGCCATAGTTGTTGTTTATCTTCTCATTCCCGCCTACTTCAACGCAGAATTATGACGTAAGGTCGCATATCAATGACGTGCGGGTCGGATACATGCGACCTGGCCTTTCAGATTGAAGTCGCATTTCAAAAGATGCATATCGGATTTGGATCACATACCCAAGTGGCCTGGGTCGCATTTGAAAAGATCGGATCTGTGTCATTCAGACTGTCATGAAAAGATCAGATACAGGTCGCATAGGGGCAAAAAAAATCGAAATTGGGTCGTTTCAGCCTGCAGTGTGAACGTAGCCTTAGTTTAGTTCAGTCAGGACCACTTGAGTCAATAATACCATAAACAATCTTTAGTCAAATTTTTATTTGCATGATTGTTAAAGTTACAGTTGGCGGTACGGCTCTGTTCTGAATTACCCATCCTTTTCATGAGCTCCATGAAAGCTAGTCAGGGAACAGCAGCAGCTTCTGGGGACTATCTCCCATTTAAAGCTGGGAAAGCAGCAAAAATCCCCATTGAGGACAGAGCATGCATCAATGAAAACAGAATGACATTGATTAAGTTAAACAGAGTTAAAGGAAGAACTAGGGGAGGAGGTGGGTTCCAAGCAATGCAGTGGAAGCAGCCAAGCAGGCAGACTGAGAAGACGCCCTGTTTGAAAGCAACCAATGAGTGCTTAGGAATCGTCTCAGATGATAGTTCTGGGTATCAGCTGATAGCTGAGCTTGACTATGCGGCCTGCCTGAACTGACGCTGTACGCTATATTTTTGCATTTTCACTCCTATCAGTGCTTTTTGTCTGTACATTATCAGTTCGTCCTGTTAGAACTTGATGTCTGCATTATATAAAAATGTCTCTGTCATGCAGTCAATAGAAAGTTATTTTCTCTTTCATAACTTCTATTCAAATTAATCTGTCTTTAATGTCTGGCACTATTAAACTTCAAATACTTTATTGAGCGTTTGCAACTATGCAATGAAAGGGAAGCATTTTGGTCAAAACAATACTTGATAGACATAAAGTTTCAGTTTATGTTGTAAACTTTATATTTTTAATTATTTTTTCAAGTAATATTTAGCACATAATAAATACTTCAGTATTCTTCCGGCCTAAACCCATTTGTCAAATAAATCACTCTTTCTGCAAAACATTAACCCTCTGATGGTCTTAAAAAAAAAAATCACACTCATGGTCTTCGGGGTCTATTGGACCCCAGACAATAAAATTAAATTTTGTAACAGAACAATATTTTTTTTTTAACAAATATAATTTTTCTCTGTTTATTAATGTTTTTACTCAACATTTGTACAGTTTTTGGAGGATTTATGATTTATTTTTAACTTCTATAAATAAATAAATAAATATTTATTTAAATAGGATTTAAAAAAAAAACAGCATTTTACGTTAAATTAAATTTATTAAAAACCCAGATTTCAAACTTTCATTCCTGGGGATACCATGGATAATTTTACAAGGTTTAATGTAAGATTTTTGCCCATTTTTTAAAAAAATACAGGTTAAAATTGGTAATAAATCACTTTAACCACTAGATGGCTATAGAGCCCACAAGGCCTATATGCTATTTGAATTACTGAAAGATTCTAAAGTTTCTAAAGTTGGATTCAGTTGGATTCATATATAAACATTTTAAAATCACAATTATAACAAAAATAAAATACTTTTTGTCAAAGTTTAGCATTTTTTTTGTACTGAAAAAAAACAACAGTTTTTCAATAATGTTACAGTATGATTATAATCAAACCTGAACAACATGTTACAAAGATAAATGTTGGAGTCTTAAGATTTTATCATTTATTTCAACTGAACAACAATAACAAATTAGCAAATAAAGCAGTAAAAAAAAAGAATAAAAAAAAAAAAAGATTTGCGTTATGTTCTGCGTTGTTTCTGATTTTGATGATGAATTTTGTCTATTTTGAGTCCAACGATAAATAAATATGTATTTATTTATTTATAGATATTGAAAAGATATAATAAATCCTCCAAAAACTGCACAAATGTTGAGTAAAAACATTAATAAATAAAGTAAATTTATATTTGTAAAAAAAATATATATATTGTTCTGTTACAAAATTAAATTGCATTTTTTGGGGTCCAATGGACCCCGAAGACCACGAGTGTGACTATTTTTGTCACGCCTACATAAAAACAGATAACGTTCCATTTTAAAAAAAAAATTGTAGATCTAGGAAGTGTTGAGAGCCGTAGGAAGTTTCATACCATTTGGAAAAAGAGAACATTTTTTTTAATTCAAGCAAAAGTCATTTGGGGTCCAGTGGACCCCACCGACCATCACAAGCTCATGCAGTTAGAATCCATTTGCAAATGTCATGTTTTTTTTTTTTTTTTTTTTTTTTTTTGCAAAACTCTAAACACACTCTCACTCACTAAAACACATTTCACACTGTGACGCAAATGTGTCATAAAACACAGGTGGCAGAAGTTAAACACAACTACAACACAGTTGTCATTGTTTACACGCAACAGCTCAACAATGTTCACACTTGTTTCTAATGATGTGACCAAACCGACTGTAGATAATATTAGCCAGCAGCTCCGAGTGCACAGATGCACTGCAGGATGATGTGATGTCTGAGAGGAAGAGCTGGTCAGTGTTGTCAAGGCTGGATCAACACACCAGAGGGCTTTCCCCTTTCTCTGGCAAGAGACGACATTGCCTGTGATGTGGACTAAGTTCTCCGGCCGGACCCAACATGAAGACATGATGCTGAGGCAGAATAAATCTCTCTCTGACTCTGATTCTGCAGTTGCACAACTCTTCTGAGTGACTGTGTTTTGTGAGTAGTTTGAAGATGTGGTTTTGTGTTTAAAGGCCCCTTGAAATCAAGTTTTTTAGCTTTTAGTATGAATATGTTAGCTTCAGCTTATGAATAAGCTGTTGTGTTCTAAAACAATGAAAAAATGAGCATTTAGGAGATATAAGCATTCAAAACTTACAGTCTCTCACTTCCACTAAAATGGATCAGGGATTTTTATGACATCACTGCGGACATCAACTTTTCATCACATCTTCCGTCCAATCAAATGCTCTCTAGAATCTGAAGCTCCGCCCCCTGTGCTATTAACACCACCTGGCCAAAGTGAGCGTTGACACGTCACGGAGCAATATGGGTTTGAGTGTGTGTTCGTTTACTCAAACACTCGAGTTTTATTCTGTTTTCCAACTGTACGTTGGTTACGAATGAAATTAAGGAATTCTCTACTATTGAATCCAGCGTTTCATCAGCACTTCCATGGTGCTGTCAGTCTGTGAGGTAAACTAAACACGATTGGCTATTTGAAAAGGGGGAGGAGCCATTCAATATGTCCCGCCTTAGCTTCTTGTTTCAGTGGAAATGAAGTCAATGCATCAAACAAAGCTGCGCGATCCAAGGCACTTCAGTGGGACTTCAATGTTGTGAGAAAATGGGTGAAAGTTTTAAGAAATGTGTCTTAGCAATTGTAAAAAAACTGTGAAGGCAAGATTTAGGCATGATGTAAAAAAAAATACTGAGTAGTTTCTGGGACAGAACTGCTGGTTTTATGTTTTTTCCCTCATTGCTAATGTACTGATTCCCTGTATGAAGTGGTGCTCTCCGTGCTCATCAGTCGGCCTCTGAGCACAGAGCTGCCGTGGTTCAGCTGCTGCTTGAACTCAGTGGTTAGGAAGTAGTAGATGAGCGGGTTGAGGCAGCAGTTAAGACTCGCCATGCACAGAGAGATCGGGTGAAACTGTTTGACGGCCTGACTCACCTCACAGTTTGTTATAATGCACTGGGTTACCATTAGATAAAACAGGAAGTTGATGTGGTAGGGGGCGAAGCAGAAGAGGAAGACTCCTGTGCACACCCGAACCATGCGCAAGGCCTTCCTCGTGCTACCAGTGGACTGCTCTTTGTGGGTCCGCTGTCGCAAAGAGTTCACTATCAAGCAAGTACAGAAGATGATGACAATTAATGGACCAATAAATCCAAAGAGTTCAGCAGCGGCCATCATGGAAATGGCTAAGCGAAAATCCAGCTTTCTCATTGGGAGATCTTTGAAGCAGTGTCCGTTTTCCTTTCCTGATTTTTTCCTCATTAAAATGAAGGGTGAACAGCAGAGACCCACCACCACCCACACTGCGATACTGATGCCCACATCGTAGCGGGACTTCCAGTGCTTTGCCCGGAACGGGCGCATGAGGAAAGCACAGCGCTGGATGCTGATGCACACCAGGAACACGATGCTAGCGTACATGTTAAGGTATTTCAGGTAAAAGCAGAGCATACACAGCACACTGCCGAAAGGCCAGTCTCCTTGGATGTAGTAGTGAATCCGCAGTGGCAGCGACAGCACGTGAGCCAGGTCGGCTATGGTCAGGTTGATCATGAAGATGATGGCTTTCGTCTTTTTGCTGTGAATCGAAGAGAATCCATGGCGTTAGAAGACACATGCAACTCTAAACTGACCTCATGAAATACATCAAAGAAAAACAAGTGCCTTGATTAGAGTTGATTAGTACTATCACAATTACATTAAATTGACAAGGAAGGTCTATCTTAATGGTGACATTTCTGATATAAAGCATTAGTTCACTTCAGAATTAAAATTTCCTGATAGTTTACTCAGCTCCCCCATGTCATCCAAGATGTTCATGTCTGTCTTTCTTTAGTCGAAAAGAAAAAAAAACATTCCAGGATTTTCTCCATATAGTGACTTTGATGGAGTCCAACGGGTTAAAGGTCCAAATGTGAGTTTCAGTGCAGCTTCAAAGTCTCGACACGATCCAGCCGAGGAATAAGAGTCTTATCTAGACTAACTATCGCTCATTTTCTAAACAAAATTAGAAATGGAGTCATAATGATTGCGTGACGCAGGCAGAAGTACCGTGGTAGGGCGAAAAACTCCCATCTAACTTTCTCCTCCAACTTCAAAATTGTCCGACATCGTTATTTCACCTTTTTTTGTAAAAGGCGTTTGACAGTCTTTGCATGTTCACTTTGTAAACACTGGATCGGTACTTTCGCCTACGTCACCTTTCAACGTGATTATGCAACCCGATCTCACGGAGATTTGTACATATTTTACGAGGTGGCTAATTCGTATGAATTCATGCGAATGACCTACCCCTGACCCCGCCCCTAAACCGACCCATCACTGGGGTTTAGACAAATTGTACGAATTCGTACAAATTGGTTGTGAGATAGCGTTGGATTACCTAATGTGTGGCACATCACAGAGCTAGTGCAAGACGAACATTTGTGGTAAAAAGTATATAAATGTTCTTATTTTTATAAAATGTCCGCTGGTTTGTCTAGATAAGACTCTTATTCCTCGGCTGGATCGTGTCGAGACTTTGAAGCTGCACTGAAACTCACATTTGGACCTTCAACCAGTTGGACCTTCATTGAAGTCACTATATGGAGAAAATCCTGGAATGTTTTCCTCAAAAACCTTCATTTCTTTTCCACTGAAGAAAGAAAGACATGAACATCTTGGATGACGGGGGTGGGGGGTGAGTGAACTATCAGGAAATTATAATTCTGAAGTGAACTAATCCTTTAATGTATCAAAAAGTTTTTATATTACCAGCATTAAAATTGTTACATAAGGCCTTTCAACTTAACTTTCAACCTGTCAACATGCTAAGAAGCTAATTGCACCACCTCTGAACAGAGTGACTAATAATGATAATGGTTGCTATATTGTAAACCAGCTTGGTTCTCCAACAGATGCACACTGTACGATTCATAGCAGTCCTTTACGACTGTTGTGCGTCAGACTGTATGGGAATTGAGAGTCGTTCAGTTTCTTCATCAGTTACTAACACGTACTGTGAATGTGAGCCGCTTTACATGCTGGATAGAAATGGTGGATAGCAAACAACAACCATGTCTAGCGTTAAACTTGGTCAGGGCTTTTCTTGAAAAGAGAATTGGATAAAAACGAAAACATGTGTGGAACAATTGGTGGTTTGTTGTTTTCTCACTTATTGCATCATCACTTTCGTGTCCTGTGCTGCTATTAGTTTTGGATTTGACGGTTGTCGTAGGAGAAATCATTGCAGGACTCAAAACTTCTGACAGGGCCAGGATTTCATCAGAGACCAAATTTGATTGCAATGTTCAGTAATCGGCCAACATTTCAAACTAGCGATCAAAGACTTCTTTTAGCATTCAGAAGATTCGTCTCAGACGGCCAAATCGTGGCCAAAATAGTGCAGTGCATCCGGCTTTATGAAGGTATTAATAATGCTGAACCGCTGACCTTATGAATCGACACAGCACCCACAGAGCCAGGGTGTTGCTCAGCAGGCCCGGGATGAAGATGATCAGGTAGAAGTAGGTGTAGAGCTTGTTCATGGCTGTTTCCCAGCCAGTCATATTAGCTGAACAAGAGTTTGGACACGACACATTCATGGATGTCATGGTCAAACTTTGATTTCATTTATTGTAGACAGCAGAAAATCACTGTGGAATAAAATTGAAACAACTTTGAAATTTCTTCCAATTCACTTTACTGAGTAATTACTGGTAAACTGCAACACACACACACACACACACACACACACACACACACACACACACACACACACACACACACACACACACACACACACACACACACACACACACACATGGCATAAATAAACTTTTCAAGCAAAATGGTTGACAAACAACAGTGGATGAACTACAGCAGATGCACTTTTGATACTTTGATATTTTCATATCTATTGCATTAATATTCAGACATTTTTGGAGTGGCTTTCTAGAGTGACTCAATACAGGCTACTTTATATGTGATTAAATTATAACGTTCGTATAAGTTTCACAACTGTCACCTCCCTTCCTGTACAAGCCTGAAGGAAGTGTGTGTGTGTGACGAATGCGGGTGTATTTCTGTCCCCAAACTGTACCTCTTTGTGTGCTCATGACTCATGTCTCATATTTTGATACTTTTGTTTTTTCCAATTAATGGATCTGCCAGCCTTGAATTTGATAGTAATTTCAAGATTGTTTTGTATACCATTTTGGTCATTAGAATCAGTATTAATGTAAAGCTGTGTGTGCTGTAAAACTGAGAGCACATGTTGAGCAAATAGAGGAACTCTGGTAACACAAGTATGCAAATTATTACTCTCTTCAGTTAGAGTGTTTTATTTCTTGTTGGCACATGAGAGAGTGTGTGTAGTTTATGCTGCCACTGCACAGAGCAAACATCATGATACATTCATGACTTTGAAAAACCATGCTGAAATAAACTTTGTGAAATACAGTTCATCAGATAACGCAACTACGAAAATAGCAATTACAGAATCAACGACCATAATCATAAATAAATATTTGCAAATCACATTTAACTTCATATCTGTATTTAAGGTGAAAAATGAATGCTGCACTATATAATTTTTGTTTGTTTAATCCAGGTATGTTTCGAGTGCACCTAGAAAGTAAAGTTAAGCAACAGAAGTTGTTGTGTGCTGCAGTTTTTCCTACCTGTTGGACTGAGCTGTGGTGTGTGTGTGTGTGTGTTTGGTGCTTTCCAGCACATCATGCTGATCATGCAGCGAGAGGAAGTCTTCTAAAGACGTGTCCTATTCGTCACACTATTTTACAGATACACCACAAGTGAAAACAAGCTGTCACGTGTCTCAGGAAAGTGAAACCGTTTCGTGATGTATGTTGATTTAGTCGCAGTCAGTTAGTTATAAACTACAGTGATGAGGACAAGCCCACATAATCCACACAACACTGCTGATCTAACCGTCAAACATCAGAAGTGCACACAAACAAGACATGAGAACTGTTGCTTTTTTTCAGTTAGTTACAGTTGGTTATCCAAAGCAAATTACAGTTTGCAAGGAATATGTTTTCTAGGAATTAAATCCAGGATCTTGCCCTTGTTAGTTCAGGAACACAATTGGTTACAAATTTTGGTAACACTTTATAATAACAGGGCATGAATAATCATGTACTAATACCTGAATTAATAGTAACTTCAACATTAACTTATGATGTGAAGATATGAACTAATCATGAACCAATGAAGAGGGTTCCTTAACTACTGATTCATGCATGAATAACAGCAGCCTTAAACATGTTAGTACATGTTTGATAGTTAATGCATTAATCAACATTTAGGAGTAAATTAAATCAACCAGTCTCTGTAAGAATAAATAAGAAGCAATCTAAATTTGAATTAAACATATGATTTAGTACTGCCATAATTTAAACTGTAATATCATAATCTGCTATCTGCAGCTTTGTGACAAATAAATGGAATGGCACATGATTATTTAGCCATTACACCGATCCGTCTAACCAAACGTGGAAAATGGACTAATAACTACCACTAATAAATTTTATTCTATCTAAACTGTTTTCTAATTTTATATGATTTGTATAGGTGCTCGCTCAGTACGTTAGTTGTGTTCCTATGGTAATGTTGGTATTTTAATCTCATAAATGTTGACTGCTTTGTTCTGTTTAATTCTGCTTAAACAGAATTAATAATTAAAAATGTGTTTGCATGTATGTTGTATTTGGGAGTTGTCAGGAGGTAATGTACAGTAATTAACTGTCTTTTTATTTTTGGAGAGTGAACTGCTGATGCAGAGTGAACTACTACTGATGGAGAGTGAACTACTGATGGAGAGTGAACTACTACTGATGGAGAGTGAACTACTGATGGAGAGTGAACTGCTGATGGAGAGTGAACTGCTGATGGAGAGTGAACTACTGATGGAGAGTGAACTACTGATGGAGAGTGAACTACTGATGGAGAGTGAACTGCTGATGGAGAGTGAACTACTACTGATGGAGAGTGAACTACTACTGATGGAGAGTGAACTGCTGATGGAGAGTGAACTACTACTGATGGAGAGTGAACTACTACTGATGGAGAGTGAACTACTACTGATGGAGAGTGAACTACTACTGATGGAGAGTGAACTACTGATGGAGAGTGAACTGCTGATGGAGAGTGAACTGCTGATGGAAAGTGAACTACTGATGGAGAGTGAACTGCTGATGGAGAGTGAACTGCTGATGGAGAGTGAACTGCTGATGGAGAGTGAACTACTGATGGAGAGTGAACTACTACTGATGGAGAGTGAACTGCTGATGGAGAGTGAACTACTGATGGAGAGTGAACTACTGATGGAGAGTGAACTGCTGATGGAGAGTGAACTGCTGATGGAGAGTGAACTGCTGATGGAGAGTGAACTACTGATGGAGATTGAACTACTGATGGAGAGCGAACTGCTGATGGAGAGTGAACTACTGATGGAGAGTGAACTGCTGATGGAGAGTGAACTACTGATGGAGAGTGAACTACTGATGGAGAGTGAACTGCTGATGGAGAGTGAACTACTGATGGAGAGTGAACTGCTGATGGAGAGTGAACTGCTGATGGAGAGTGAACTGCTGATGGAGAGTGAACTGCTGATGGAAAGTGAACTACTGATGGAGAGTGAACTGCTGATGGAGAGTGAACTGCTGATGGAGAGTGAAGAGTGAACTGCTGATGGAGAGTGAAGAGTGAACTGCTGATGGAGAGTGAACTGCTGATGGAGAGTGAACTGCTGATGGAAAGTGAACTACTGATGGAGAGTGAACTGCTGATGGAGAGTGAACAACTGATGGAGAGTGAAGAGTGAACTGCTGATGGAGAGTGAAGAGTGAACTGCTGATGGAGAGTGAACTACTGATGGAGAGTGAACTGCTGATGGAGAGTGAACTGCTGATGGAGAGTGAACTGCTGATAGAGAGTGAACTACTGATGGAGAGTGAACTACTGATGGAGAGTGAACTGCTGATGGAGAGTGAACTACTGATGGAGAGTGAACTGCTGATGGAGAGTGAACTGCTGATGGAGAGTGAACGATGGAGAGTGAACTGCTGATAGAGAGTGAACTCCTGATGGAGAGTGAACTGCTGATGGAGAGTGAACTGCTGATGGAGAGTGAACTGCTGATGGAGAGTGAACTATTGATGGAGAGTGAACTACTGATGGAGAGTGAACTGCTGATGGAGAGTGAACTACTGATTGAGAGTGAACTACTGATGGAGAGTGAACTACTGATGGAGAGTGAACTGCTGATGGAGAGTGAACTACTGATGGAGAGTGAACTGCTGATGGAGAGTGAACTGCTGATGGAGAGTGAACTACTGATGGAGAGTGAACTGCTGATGGAGAGTGAACTACTGATGGAGAGTGAACTACTGATGGAGAGTGAACTACTGATGGAGAGTGAACTGCTGATGGAGAGTGAACTATGGAGAGTGAACTACTGATGGAGAGTGAACTATGGAGAGTGAACTACTGATGGAGAGTGAACTGCTGATGGAGAGTGAACTGCTGATGGAGAGTGAACTGCTGATGGAGAGTGAACTGCTGATGGAGAGTGAACTACTGATGGAGAGTGAACTGCTGATGGAGAGTGAACTGCTGATGGAGAGTGAACTGCTGATGGAGAGTGAACTATGGAGAGTGAACTGCTGATGGAGAGTGAACTATGGAGAGTGAACTACTGATGGAGAGTGAACTATGGAGAGTGAACTACTGATGGAGAGTGAACTGCTGATGGAGAGTGAACTACTGATGGAGAGTGAACTATGGAGAGTGAACTACTGATGGAGAGTGAACTACTGATGGAGAGTGAACTATGGAGAGTGAACTACTGATGGAGAGTGAACTATGGAGAGTGAACTACTGATGGAGAGTGAACTGCTGATGGAGAGTGAACTACTGATGGCGAGTGAACTACTGATGGAGAGTGAACTGCTGATGGAGAGTGAACTGCTGATGGAGAGTGAACTGCTGATGGAGAGTGAACTGCTGATGGAGAGTGAACTGCTGATGGAGAGTGAACTACTGATGGAGATTGAACTGCTGATGGCGAGTGAACTACTGATGGAGAGTGAACTGCTGATGGAGAGTGAACTACTGATGGAGAGTGAACTACTGATGGAGAGTGAACTACTGATGGAGAGTGAACTGCTGATGGAGAGTGAACTGCTGATGGAGAGTGAACTGCTGATGGAGAGTGAACTACTGATGGAGAGTGAACTACTGATGGAGAGTGAACTGCTGATGGAGAGTGAACTACTGATGGAGAGTGAACTGCTGATGGAGAGTGAACTGCTGATGGAGAGTGAACTACTGATGGAGAGTGAACTGCTGATGGAGAGTGAACTGCTGATGGAGAGTGAACTGCTGATGGAGAGTGAACTGCTGATGGAGAGTGAACTACAGATGGAGAGTGAACTGCTGATGGAGAGTGAACTGCTGATGGAGAGTGAACTGCTGATGGAGAGTGAACTGCTGATGGAGAGTGAACTGCTGATGGAGAGTGAACTGCTGATGGAGAGTGAACTACTGATGGAGAGTGAACTGCTGATGGAGAGTGAAC
Source organism: Gila orcuttii (assembly GCA_026230005.1). Classification (NCBI taxonomy): domain Eukaryota; kingdom Metazoa; phylum Chordata; class Actinopteri; order Cypriniformes; family Leuciscidae; genus Gila; species Gila orcuttii. The sequence goes on along the minus strand of JAPDVR010000016.1, from coordinate 44,221,579 downwards.
TACTGATGGAGAGTGAACTGCTGATGGAGAGTGAACTACTGATGGAGAGTGAACTGCTGATGGAGAGTGAACTACTGATGGAGAGTGAACTGCTGATGGAGAGTGAACTGCTGATGGAGAGTGAACTGCTGATGGAGAGTGAACTGCTGATGGAGAGTGAACTACTGATGGAGAGTGAACTGCTGATGGAGAGTGAACTGCTGATGGAGAGTGAACTGCTGATGGAGAGTGAACTGCTGATGGAGAGTGAACTGCTGATGGAGAGTGAACTGCTGATGGAGAGTGAACTGCTGATGGAGAGTGAACTACTGATGGAGAGTGAACTGCTGATGGAGAGTGAACTACTGATGGAGAGTGAACTGCTGATGGAGAGTGAACTGCTGATGGAGAGTGAACTGCTGATGGAGAGTGAACTACTGATGGAGAGTGAACTGCTGATGGAGAGTGAACTGCTGATGGAGAGTGAACTGCTGATGGAGAGTGAACTGCTGATGGAGAGTGAACTACTGATGGAGAGTGAACTGCTGATGGAGAGTGAACTACTGATGGAGAGTGAACTGCTGATGGAGAGTGAACTGCTGATGGAGAGTGAACTGCTGATGGAGAGTGAACTACTCAACTACTTGAACTACAGCAAACGTTCCCCTGACCTTAGTTCATGCTTCCTGTTTGGCTATTTTTTTTGGGAAACGATTCCTCAGGAACTGTCGTAAGTCACAGTAGGCTTATTTTGATGGGAAAGAAAATATCACAAAACAGATTAGGACCTTTTAAGATAAATTATTTGTATATTTAGTATTTTCCATGTTTAATAAGGAGGATCAGTTAAATTAATGACAAACTAATCCTGTGCCTTTCAGTAACGTTTATGATGAAGCTGGTGATGTCAATAGTTTAAATTATGACTAATAAATTGTTTAAATGTATTTCAAAGTCAATTTTTTTTTTGTATTCTTATGGAGCCTGATTGATTTAGTTTACACCTAAATGTTAATTAATGCATTAACTATCAAACATGTACTAACATGTTTAAGGCTGCTGTTATTCATGAATCATTATGACTATTGTAAAGTGTTATTGAAAAATGGCACATTTTTGGTCCCACTTTATATTAGGTGTCCTTATGTACTAACATTTATATTATTCATTTGATACAATGAACTTATTGTACACATTGTACTTATAATAATAAAAAATACCTGTAATTACAGCTTGATTCATTTCTGTAAATATATCTATAATTACATTTGTTATGTCCCAAGACGTATTGTTTATTTGATTCTTTGTATATCTCTGTGAAAAGGTGTGAGATGTGTTGGTGTCTGTTTTCTCTCTCTCTCTGTAAACTTTTCCCTTGTGTGCTCATTTCTTGCTGTCACTCAACAGGTGTATATCACCTGCTCGTCAGCGGCTGCTCTGATTGGCTCTGTTGAGGAGTACTGGAGTTTTAAAGACCAGGGCTGCTTCTCAATTCTTATTTGTGCCTCCTCGCTTCCTTCCCTCGTGTCTCAGCTCCACCCCTGTAGGATGCGAAGCAAAGGAGGACGGAGGAATCGAAGAAAAGCTTATTTATACATTGGAATACTTGATCACTCGAGTGTCACTTCATTGCGTCATCAGCAGCGCTCAAAGGATCTGCCCTTATGTTGTTAAAGTTTGGTTATTTGAGAAATTCATAATAAATAATAATAAAGCAAGATGCCCTGTTGAAATATGTGAGATTTTTGGTTACTTTAAAGTTAAACTGCAAAGGTAAAGTATAAATTAAAATGATTGTGACAGATGTGAAGGGGGAGGAGAATTAATACGTGCGTCACGTTTAGTCAATAAAACTCTTCCACATAAAATACACCCGTGTATCCTCACTCATGACTCTGGAAGCTCCTCACTCCTCGATCCTCGACTCCTCGTGGTGCAATTAGAGAATTGAGATGTTCCTCAAGATGGCTGAGCTCGATCGGTTTCCGGGTCATAGGATGGAGGAGACGAAGAGGGATATTGAGAGGCACCCCTGGAGTACCTTCACATGGAGAGAGATGAGGACATTCCTCCACACAGAGATCTCCTGTCTCCAGATCCCAGAGAGAGTCGCTGATCACTCTCATTGTTTTAATGTTGGGGTAGAATACAATACAATACAATACAATACAACACAATAGAATAGAATAGAGCTTTATTGTCATTGTAAATAATGAGATTACAAAAAATCACCATCCTCAGCAAACAAAAAAATTAGAAAATAATAACTACACATGGGGTTAACATAAAATGAAAATACACAACAAAAGATGGGATGTAAAAGATTAGCAATATACAATGATGAAATTAACATGATCAGTGGTCTGCCTGAACTACACTTGAATTCCATTCGATCACTATTTGCTATTTAAATAACGTAGCTCAAGACGTGAAAATGGAAACTGCGTCAAGCTGAGCAAACTAGCAGTCTTTGCTCATGTGGTATATGTCCAAAAGTTCTTGTCGACTGTACCTCATATCAAGTGACCTGCATCCATGTAGAACTAAACACAAGAAAACACAAACACTGAGCGTAGGAGAGCTTAGAGCCGCTGCGACAGCGCGCCGCCATCTAGTGGGAACATGTGGGAACATGTTGGGGTGTATAGTGAACATGAGTTAGTGGCTCACATTAAGTGTTCTCAAACTAAAATCTGTCTTTTTCATGGACTTTATCTGTGGTAGGCAGGTGGATGCCCATTTTGTTTGTGAATATACCTGTTTTTTCCTGTTTATTGGGCAGTAAGGGAATTATATTGTATTTGATTTACCTTTAAACCCAACCTTAATTAAACCTCCCCATACCTCCAAACCTGTCCTAAACTTAACCCGTATCACACTTCAATAGTTTTACAATACAACATCATCACAATAAGTACATTGCACTTTTTTTTTATGTAAGTACATAGTAGTTAAGAACACCTAATAAAAAGTGTGACCAAATTCTTTTGAACAGCTACAGTACTTGTCAAATGTTTAGAAACATTACAATTTTGTTATATTTTTGAAAGAAGTCTCTTATGCTTTTTAAAAAAAATACAATAAAAACAGTAATATAGTGAATTATTATTACAATTTAAAAAACTTGTTTTTTATTTTAATAACTGTAAAAATGTAATTTGTTCCTGTGATGAGAAAGCTGAATTTTCAGCATCATTACTCATTCTAATATGCTGATTTGCTACTCAAGAAACATTTATTATTATTTTTATTAATAATGTTTAATAAACTAATTAATAAACATTTTTGTGGAACCATTTAAACAAAAGAGATAAATTAATACTTTTATTCATCGAGGATGCTTTAAATTGATCAAAAGTGACAGTGAAGACATTTATAATGTTACAAAAGATTTATATTTCATAATGTAACAACTAAGCCTGACACCGGATCAGCCAGCCACCAAAGAGAGCCCTCCCCCGAGCATTGATCATGCACTTCCTGTTTGACACGTGTATATATATATATGCCTTGTCCAAAAAACACAGACTTGCGGTCTTTGCACTTGACCACTTGTCTACTTGCATGACGCATTTCCTCTATTTGGCACAAGTGTTTAAGTAGGCGTAAAGACTGCAAGTGTGTGTAGCACTTTTGATTACTCGATGGGACACACTTATGCTCTTGCAAAAAATGCAAGTGTTTACATAGCTTTTATTTATTATATTTTCAATACTTTGCACACTTTGATTAGAAGCAGCACAATTTTAAATTTGTGTCTTCTGATAGTTACACAGCGACTACTGAACAGACATGTAGAAGTTTATTTTAAATAAATTTAAAATTGTGCTGCTTCTAATCAAGTGATAGAAACAGTTGCAAAATGTTGTGCAAAGTAGGCCTACACACACCATACTCATCTGGAATGTTTTCCTCAACATCTCGTGATTTCGGGGCAAATGAGTTCCAGAACATAATGCATGATGGGATATGCTTATCTCCTGAAGCGGGTTTAGTGTATTGGATAAAGTGTGTATTGGATATAGTGTAGGTTTAGTGTATTGGATATAGTGTGGGTTTAGTGTGCATTAAGGGCACTTTGGCATTTTCAGACATGGGACAGTCTTGCACACTTCATTCCTGTCGCGTGCACGCGCTCTCAAGTGGCCAAGACCGCAAGTGTGTGTATTTGGACAAGGCAATAGCTATGTTCATGCCACTGCAACCTCCTGTTCTTCCCTGACTCCACACAGTCGAGGTGTTGGAGGAATACACAGGACTCACAACATCAACGCTGGTCAGTATGTGCATGCGGTGGGTAAATTCTCTTCCATACCAGTCTCCGACTCAAACATGATCAATTCATACTGGAACCGGTAGAGCTCCTTAGAACCCATCAAACGGCTTATAATTGTCAGCACACATCACAAAAATAATGTTTAAAAGTTAATTTTTTTAAAGTTATTCAAAACGCAACTGCGTGTTCATTTATATTTTTGTTGCAAACACAGGATATGTGAGTAATGTATGAGTGAGCGTATAAAACCATGTAGAATATTTGTTAATTTTGTTGGTTAAACCTTAAGGGTTTTTTACCATTCCACTCCGCTATTTTTCCATTCTTTTTCTATGTAAACATGCGCTTGAAGAACATGTTTGACCGTTGCGTTCGCGTCTCGCTCTGCTGTGTTTCTGTTCATGCTCGTAAAGCTGCTTCGCCAAGCGCCCATTTGCAGCGTTGCCATGTCCACTTATTATAGGCATCTTTGGGCTTGTTATTTTTTCCATGTTATTATTATATTCCATGTGCTGCCTCTAGAACATAAAACCCAACTTGAAATCCAAACTGAGACAACAGAGAAGAGAAGAGCCGACAGGTCCACCAGCCGCTGCAGGGCCTAGAGAGAGGAAAGAGACCAGTTCTAGCGAGAGAAGAGAGACCAGTTCTAGCGAGAGGAGAGAGACCAGTTCTAGTGAGAGGAGAGTGACCAGTTTTAGCGAGAGGAGAGAGACCAGTTCTAGCGAGAGGAGAGAGACCAGTTCTAGCGAGAGGAGAGGAGAGAGACCAGTTCTAGCGAGAGGAGAGGGACCAGTTCTAGCGAGAGGAGAGAGACCAGTTCTAGCCAGAGGAGAGCGACCAGTACTAGCGAGAGGAGAGAGACCAGTTCTAGCGAGAGGAGAGAGACCAGTTCTAGCGAGAGAGAGACCAGTTCTAGTGAGAGGAGAGCGACCAGTTCTAGCGAGAGAGGATAGAGACCAGTTCTAGCGAGAGGAGAGAAACCAGTTCTAGCGAGAGGAGAGCGACCAGTTCTATCGAGAGGAGAGAGACCAGTTCTAGCGAGAGCAGAGAGACCAGTTCTAGAGAGAGGAGAGCGACCAGTTCTAGCGAGAGGAGAGAGACCAGTTCTAGCGAGAGGAGAGAGACCAGTTCTAGCGAGAGGAGAGAGACCAGTTCTAGCGAGAGGAGAGAGACCAGTTCTAGCGAGAGGAGAGAGACCAGTTCTAGCCAGAGGAGAGCGACCAGTACTAGCGAGAGGAGAGAGACCAGTTCTAGCGAGAGGAGAGAGACCAGTTCTAGCGAGAGAGAGACCAGTTCTAGTGAGAGGAGAGCGACCAGTTCTAGCGAGAGAGGATAGAGACCAGTTCTAGCGAGAGGAGAGAGACCAGTTCTAGCGAGAGGAGAGCGACCAGTTGTAGCGAGAGGAGAGCGACCAGTTTTAGCGAGAGGAGAGAGACCAGTTCTAGTGAGAGCAGAGATACCAGTTCCAGCGAGAGGAGAGCGACCAGTTCTAGCGAGAGGAGAGACCAGTTCTAGACAGAGGAGAGCGACCAGTACTAGCGAGAGGAGAGAGACCAGTTCTAGCGAGAGGAGAGAGACCAGTTCTAGCGAGAGGAGAGAGACCAGTTCTAGCGAGAGGAGAGAGACCAGTTCTAGCGAGAGCAGAGAGACCAGTTCTAGCGAGAGGAGAGAGACCAGTTCTAGCGAGAGGAGAGAGACCAGTTCTAGCGAGAGGATAGAGACAAGTTCTAGCGAGAGGAGAGAGACCAGTTCTAGAGAGAGGAGAGGGATCAGTTCTAGCGAGAGGAGAGAGACCAGTTCTAGCGAGAGGAGAGAGACCAGTTCTGGAGAGAGATCAGTTCTAGAGAGAGGAGAGGGATCAGTTCTAGCGAGAGGAGAGAGACCAGTTCTAGCGAGAGGAGAGAGACCAGTTCTGGAGAGAGATCAGTTCTAGAGAGAGGAGAGAGACCAGTTCTAGAGAGAGGAGAGAAACTAGTTCTAGCGAGAGGAGAGAGACCAGTTCTAGCGAGAGGAGAGAGACCAGTTCTAGCAAGAGGAGAGAGACCAGTTCTAGCGAGAGGAGAGAGACCAGTTCTAGCAGGAGAGGAGAGAGACCAGTTCTAACGAGAGCATAGAGACCAGTTCTAGTGAGGAAGAGAGACCAGTTCTAGCGAGAGGAGAGCGACCAGTTCTAGCGAGAGGAGAGAGACAAGTTCTAGCGAGAGGAGAAAGACCAGTTCTAGCGAGAGCAGAGAGACCAGTTCTAGCGAGAGGAGAGAGACCAGTTCTAGCGAGAGGAGTGAGACCAGTTCTAGCGAGAGAGGATAGAGACCAGTTCTAGCGAGAGGAGAGAGACCAGTTCTAGCGAGAGAGGATAGAGACCAGTTCTAGCGAGAGGTGAGAGACCAGTTCTAGCGAGAGGAGAGAGACCAGTTCTAGCCAGAGGAGAGCGACCAGTACTAGCGAGAGGAGAGAGACCAGTTCTAGCGAGAGGAGAGAGACCAGTTCTAGCGAGAGAGAGACCAGTTCTAGTGAGAGGAGAGCGACCAGTTATAGCGAGAGAGGATAGAGACCAGTTCTAGCGAGAGGAGAGAGACCAGTTCTAGCGAGAGGATAGAGACCAGATCTAGCGAGAGGAGAGAGACAAGTTCTAGCGAGAGGAGAAAGACCAGTTCTAGCGAGAGGAGAGAAACCAGTTCTAGCGAGAGGAGAGCGACCAGTTCTAGCGAGAGGAGAGAGACCAGTTCTAGCGAGAGGAGAGAGACCAGTTCTAGCGAGAGGAAAGAGACCAGTTCTAGCGAGAGGAGAGAGACCAGTTCTAGCCAGAGGAGAGCGACCAGTACTAGCGAGAGGAGAGAGACCAGTTCTAGCGAGAGGAGAGATACCAGTTCCAGCGAGAGGAGAGCGACCAGTTCTAGCGAGAGGAGAGAGACCAGTTCTAGCCAGAGGAGAGCGACCAGTACTAGCGAGAGGAGAGAGACCAGTTCTAGCGAGAGGAGAGAGACCAGTTCTAGCGAGAGGAGAGAGACTAGCGAGAGGAGAGAGACCAGTTCTAGCGAGAGGAGAGAGACCAGTTCTAGCGAGAGCAGAGAGACCAGTTCTAGCGAGAGGAGAGAGACCAGTTCTAGCGAGAGGAGAGAGACCAGTTCTAGCGAGAGGAGAGAGACCAGTTCTAGAGAGAGGAGAGGGATCAGTTCTAGCGAGAGGAGAGAGACCAGTTCTAGCGAGAGGAGAGAGACCAGTTCTGGAGAGAGATCAGTTCTAGAGAGAGGAGAGGGATCAGTTCTAGCGAGAGGAGAGAGACCAGTTCTAGCGAGAGGAGAGAGACCAGTTCTGGAGAGAGATCAGTTCTAGAGAGAGGAGAGAGACCAGTTCTAGAGAGAGGAGAGAAACTAGTTCTAGCGAGAGGAGAGAGACCAGTTCTAGCGAGAGGAGAGAGACCAGTTCTAGCGAGAGGAGAGAGACCAGTTCTAGCGAGAGGAGAGAGACCAGTTCTAGCAGGAGAGGAGAGAGACCAGTTCTAACGAGAGCATAGAGACCAGTTCTAGTGAGGAAGAGAGACCAGTTCTAGCGAGAGCAGAGAGACCAGTTCTAGCGAGAGGAGAGAGACCAGTTCTAGCGAGAGGAGTGAGACCAGTTCTAGCGAGAGAGGATAGAGACCAGTTCTAGCGAGAGGAGAGAGACCAGTTCTAGCGAGAGAGGATAGAGACCAGTTCTAGCGAGAGGAGAGAGACCAGTTCTAGCGAGAGGAGAGAGACCAGTTCTAGCCAGAGGAGAGCGACCAGTACTAGCGAGAGGAGAGAGACCAGTTCTAGCGAGAGGAGAGAGACCAGTTCTAGAGAGAGAGAGACCAGTTCTAGTGAGAGGAGAGCGACCAGTTATAGCGAGAGAGGATAGAGACCAGTTCTAGCGAGAGGAGAGAGACCAGTTCTAGCAAAAGGAGAGCGACCAGTTCTAGCGAGAGGAGAGAGACAAGTTCTAGCGAGAGGAGAAAGACCAGTTCTAGCGAGAGGAGAGAAACCAGTTCTAGCGAGAGGAGAGCGACCAGTTCTAGCGAGAGGAGAGAGACCAGTTCTAGCGAGAGGAGAGAGACCAGTTCTAGCGAGAGGAGAGAGACCAGTTCTAGCGAGAGGAGAGAAACCAGTTCTAGCGAGAGGAGAGAGACCAGTTCTAGCGAGAGGAGAGAGACTAGCGAGAGGAGAGAGACCAGTTCTAGCGAGAGGAGAGAGACCAGTTCTAGCGAGAGCAGAGAGACCAGTTCTAGCGAGAGGAGAGAGACCAGTTCTAGCGAGAGGAGAGAGACCAGTTCTAGCGAGAGGAGAGAGACCAGTTCTAGAGAGAGGAGAGGGATCAGTTCTAGCGAGAGGAGAGAGACCAGTTCTAGCGAGAGGAGAGAGACCAGTTCTGGAGAGAGATCAGTTCTAGAGAGAGGAGAGGGATCAGTTCTAGCGAGAGGAGAGAGACCAGTTCTAGCGAGAGGAGAGAGACCAGTTCTGGAGAGAGATCAGTTCTAGAGAGAGGAGAGAGACCAGTTCTAGAGAGAGGAGAGAAACTAGTTCTAGCGAGAGGAGAGAGACCAGTTCTAGCGAGAGGAGAGAGACCAGTTCTAGCGAGAGGAGAGAGACCAGTTCTAGCAGGAGAGGAGAGAGACCAGTTCTAACGAGAGCATAGAGACCAGTTCTAGTGAGGAAGAGAGACCAGTTCTAGCGAGAGCAGAGAGACCAGTTCTAGCGAGAGGAGAGAGACCAGTTCTAGCGAGAGGAGTGAGACCAGTTCTAGCGAGAGAGGATAGAGACCAGTTCTAGCGAGAGGAGAGAGACCAGTTCTAGCGAGAGAGGATAGAGACCAGTTCTAGCGAGAGGAGAGAGACCAGTTCTAGCGAGAGGAGAGAGACCAGTTCTAGCCAGAGGAGAGCGACCAGTACTAGCGAGAGGAGAGAGACCAGTTCTAGCGAGAGGAGAGAGACCAGTTCTAGAGAGAGAGAGACCAGTTCTAGTGAGAGGAGAGCGACCAGTTATAGCGAGAGAGGATAGAGACCAGTTCTAGCGAGAGGAGAGAGACCAGTTCTAGCAAAAGGAGAGCGACCAGTTCTAGCGAGAGGAGAGAGACAAGTTCTAGCGAGAGGAGAAAGACCAGTTCTAGCGAGAGGAGAGAAACCAGTTCTAGCGAGAGGAGAGCGACCAGTTCTAGCGAGAGGAGAGAGACCAGTTCTAGCGAGAGGAGAGAGACCAGTTCTAGCGAGAGGAGAGAGACCAGTTCTAGCGAGAGGAGAGAAACCAGTTCTAGCGAGAGGAAAGCGACCCGTTCTAGCGAGAGGAGAGAGACCAGTTCTAGCGAGAGGAGAGTGACCAGTTCTAGCGAGAGAGGATAGAGACCAGTTCTAGCGAGAGGAGAGAAACCAGTTCTAGCGAGAGGAGAGCGACCAGTTCTAGCGAGAGGAGAGAGACCAGTTCTAGCGAGAGGAGAGCGACCAGTTCTAGCGAGAGGAAAGCGACCAGTTCTAGCGAGAGGAGAGAGACCATTTTTAGCGAGAGGAGAGATACCAGTTCCAGCGAGAGGAGAGCGACCAGTTCTAGCGAGAGGAGAGACCAGTTCTAGCCAGAGGAGAGCGACCAGTACTAGCGAGAGGAGAGAGACCAGTTCTAGCGAGAGGAGAGAGACCAGTTCTAGCGAGAGGAGAGAGACCAGTTCTAGCGAGAGGAGAGAGACCAGTTCTAGCGAGAGCAGAGAGACCAGTTCTAGCGAGAGGAGAGAGACCAGTTCTAGCGAGAGGAGAGAGACCAGTTCTAGCGAGAGGAGAGAGACCAGTTCTAGCGAGAGGAGAGAGACCAGTTCTAGCGAGAGGAGAGAGACCAGTTCTAGCGAGAGCAGAGAGACAAGTTTTAGCGAGAGGAGAGAGACCAGTTCTAGCGAGAGAGGATAGAGACCAGTTCTAGCGAGAGGAGAGAGACCAGTTCTAGCGAGAGGAGAGAGACCAGTTCTAGCCAGAGGAGAGCGACCAGTACTAGCGAGAGGAGAGAGACCAGTTCTAGCGAGAGGAGAGAGACCAGTTCTAGAGAGAGAGAGACCAGTTCTAGTGAGAGGAGAGCGACCAGTTATAGCGAGAGAGGATAGAGACCAGTTCTAGCGAGAGGAGAGAGACCAGTTCTAGCAAAAGGAGAGCGACCAGTTCTAGCGAGAGGAGAGAGACAAGTTCTAGCGAGAGGAGAAAGACCAGTTCTAGCGAGAGGAGAGAAACCAGTTCTAGCGAGAGGAGAGCGACCAGTTCTAGCGAGAGGAGAGAGACCAGTTCTAGCGAGAGGAGAGAGACCAGTTCTAGCGAGAGGAGAGAGACCAGTTCTAGCGAGAGGAGAGAAACCAGTTCTAGCGAGAGGAAAGCGACCCGTTCTAGCGAGAGGAGAGAGACCAGTTCTAGCGAGAGGAGAGTGACCAGTTCTAGCGAGAGAGGATAGAGACCAGTTCTAGCGAGAGGAGAGAAACCAGTTCTAGCGAGAGGAGAGAGACCAGTTCTAGCGAGAGGAGAGCGACCAGTTCTAGCGAGAGGAAAGCGACCAGTTCTAGCGAGAGGAGAGAGACCATTTTTAGCGAGAGGAGAGATACCAGTTCCAGCGAGAGGAGAGCGACCAGTTCTAGCGAGAGGAGAGACCAGTTCTAGCCAGAGGAGAGCGACCAGTACTAGCGAGAGGAGAGAGACCAGTTCTAGCGAGAGGAGAGAGACCATTTTTAGCGAGAGGAGAGATACCAGTTCCAGCGAGAGGAGAGCGACCAGTTCTAGCGAGAGGAGAGACCAGTTCTAGCCAGAGGAGAGCGACCAGTACTAGCGAGAGGAGAGAGACCAGTTCTAGCGAGAGGAGAGAGACCAGTTCTAGCGAGTGGAGAGAGACCAGTTCTAGCGAGAGGAGAGAGACCAGTTCTAGCGAGAGCAGAGAGACCAGTTCTAGCGAGAGGAGAGAGACCAGTTCTAGCGAGAGGAGAGAGACCAGTTCTAGCGAGAGGAGAGAGACCAGTTCTAGCGAGAGGAGAGAGACCAGTTCTAGCGAGAGGAGAGAGACCAGTTCTAGCGAGAGCAGAGAGACAAGTTTTAGCGAGAGGAGAGAGACCAGTTCTAGCGAGAGGAGAGAGACCAGTTCTAGCGAGAGGATAGAGACCAGTTCTAGCGAGAGGAGAGAGACCAGTTCTAGAGAGAGGAGAGGGATCAGTTCTAGCGAGACGAGAGAGACCAGTTCTAGCGAGAGGAGAGGGACCAGTTCTGGAGAGAGACCAGTTCTAGAGAGAGGAGAGGGATCAGTTCTAGCGAGAGGAGAGAGACCAGTTCTAGCGAGAGGAGAGAGACCAGTTCTGGAGAGAGATCAGTTCTAGAGAGAGGAGAGAGACCAGTTCTAGAGAGAGGAGAGAAACTAGTTCTAGCGAGAGGAGAGAGACCAGTTCTAGCGAGAGGAGAGAGAACAGTTCTAGCAAGAGGAGAGAGACCAGTTCTAGCGAGAGGAGAGAGACCAGTTCTAGCGAGAGGAGAGAGACCAGTTCTAGCAGGAGAGGAGAGAGACCAGTTCTAACGAGAGCATAGAGACCAGTTCTAGTGAGGAAGAGAGACCAGTTCTAGCAAGAGCAGAGAGACCAGTTCTAGCGAGAGGAGAGAGACCAGTTCTAGCGAGAGGAGTGAGACCAGTTCTAGCGAGAGAGGATAGAGACCAGTTCTAGCGAGAGGAGAGATACCAGTTCTAGCGAGAGAGGATAGAGACCAGTTCTAGCGAGAGGAGAGAGACCAGTTCTAGCGAGAGGAGAGAGACCAGTTCTACCCAGAGGAGAGCGACCAGTACTAGCGAGAGGAGAGAGACCAGTTCTAGCGAGAGGAGAGAGACCAGTTCTAGCGAGAGAGAGACCAGTTCTAGTGAGAGGAGAGCGACCAGTTATAGCGAGAGAGGATAGAGACCAGTTCTAGCGAGAGGAGAGAGACCAGTTCTAGCGAGAGGATAGAGACCAGATCTAGCGAGAGGAGAGAGACAAGTTCTAGCGAGAGGAGAAAGACCAGTTCTAGCGAGAGGAGAGAAACCAGTTCTAGCGAGAGGAGAGCGACCAGTTCTAGCGAGAGGAGAGAGACCAGTTCTAGCGAGAGGAGAGAGACCAGTTCTAGCGAGAGGAAAGAGACCAGTTCTAGCGAGAGGAGAGAGACCAGTTCTAGCCAGAGGAGAGCGACCAGTACTAGCGAGAGGAGAGAGACCAGTTCTAGCGAGAGGAGAGATACCAGTTCCAGCGAGAGGAGAGCGACCAGTTCTAGCGAGAGGAGAGAGACCAGTTCTAGCCAGAGGAGAGCGACCAGTACTAGCGAGAGGAGAGAGACCAGTTCTAGCGAGAGGAGAGAGACCAGTTCTAGCGAGAGGAGAGAGACTAGCGAGAGGAGAGAGACCAGTTCTAGCGAGAGGAGAGAGACCAGTTCTAGCGAGAGCAGAGAGACCAGTTCTAGCGAGAGGAGAGAGACCAGTTCTAGCGAGAGGAGAGAGACCAGTTCTAGCGAGAGGAGAGAGACCACTTCTAGAGAGAGGAGAGGGATCAGTTCTAGCGAGAGGAGAGAGACCAGTTCTGGAGAGAGATCAGTTCTAGAGAGAGGAGAGGGATCAGTTCTAGCGAGAGGAGAGAGACCAGTTCTAGCGAGAGGAGAGAGACCAGTTCTGGAGAGAGATCAGTTCTAGAGAGAGGAGAGAGACCAGTTCTAGAGAGAGGAGAGAAACTAGTTCTAGCGAGAGGAGAGAGACCAGTTCTAGCGAGAGGAGAGAGACCAGTTCTAGCGAGAGGAGAGAGACCAGTTCTAGCGAGAGGAGAGAGACCAGTTCTAGCAGGAGAAGAGAGAGACCAGTTCTAGCGAGAGCATAGAGACCAGTTCTAGTGAGGAAGAGAGACCAGTTCTAGCGAGAGCAGAGAGACCAGTTCTAGCGAGAGGAGAGAGACCAGTTCTAGCGAGAGGAGTGAGACCAGTTCTAGCGAGAGAGGATAGAGACCAGTTCTAGCGAGAGGAGAGAGACCAGTTCTAGCGAGAGAGGATAGAGACCAGTTCTAGCGAGAGGAGAGAGACCAGTTCTAGCGAGAGGAGAGAGACCAGTTCTAGCCAGAGGAGAGCGACCAGTACTAGCGAGAGGAGAGAGACCAGTTCTAGCGAGACGAGAGAGACCAGTTCTAGAGAGAGAGAGACCAGTTCTAGTGAGAGGAGAGCGACCAGTTATAGCGAGAGAGGATAGAGACCAGTTCTAGCGAGAGGAGAGAGACCAGTTCTAGCGAGAGGAGAGCGACCAGTTCTAGCAAGAGGAGAGAGACAAGTTCTAGCGAGAGGAGAAAGACCAGTTCTAGCGAGAGGAGAGAAACCAGTTCTAGCGAGAGGAGAGCGACCAGTTCTAGCGAGAGGAGAGAGACCAGTTCTAGCGAGAGGAGAGAGACCAGTTCTAGCGAGAGGAGAGAGACCAGTTCTAGCGAGAGGAGAGAAACCAGTTCTAGCGAGAGGAAAGCGACCCGTTCTAGCGAGAGGAGAGAGACCAGTTCTAGCGAGAGGATAGTGACCAGTTCTAGCGAGAGAGGATAGAGACCAGTTCTAGCGAGAGGAGAGAAACCAGTTCTAGCGAGAGGAGAGCGAACAGTTCTAGCGAGAGGAGAGAGACCAGTTCTAGCGAGAGGAGAGCGACCAGTTCTAGCGAGAGGAAAGCGACCAGTTCTAGCGAGAGGAGAGAGACCATTTTTAGCGAGAGGAGAGAGACCATTTTTAGCGAGAGGAGAGAGACCATTTCTAGTGAGATCAGAGATACCAGTTCCAGCGAGAGGAGAGCGACCAGTTCTAGCGAGAGGAGAGAGACTAGCGAGAGGAGAGAGACCAGTTCTAGCGAGAGGAGAGAGACCAGTTCTAGCGAGAGCAGAGAGACCAGTTCTAGCGAGAGGAGAGAGACCAGTTCTAGCGAGAGGAGAGAGACCAGTTCTAGCGAGAGGAGAGAGACCAGTTCTAGAGAGAGGAGAGGGATCAGTTCTAGCGAGAGGAGAGAGACCAGTTCTAGCGAGAGGAGAGAGACCAGTTCTGGAGAGAGATCAGTTCTAGAGAGAGGAGAGGGATCAGTTCTAGCGAGAGGAGAGAGACCAGTTCTAGCGAGAGGAGAGAGACCAGTTCTGGAGAGAGATCAGTTCTAGAGAGAGGAGAGAGACCAGTTCTAGAGAGAGGAGAGAAACTAGTTCTAGCGAGAGGAGAGAGACCAGTTCTAGCGAGAGGAGAGAGACCAGTTCTAGCGAGAGGAGAGAGACCAGTTCTAGCGAGAGGAGAGAGACCAGTTCTAGCAGGAGAGGAGAGAGACCAGTTCTAACGAGAGCATAGAGACCAGTTCTAGTGAGGAAGAGAGACCAGTTCTAGCGAGAGCAGAGAGACCAGTTCTAGCGAGAGGAGAGAGACCAGTTCTAGCGAGAGGAGTGAGACCAGTTCTAGCGAGAGAGGATAGAGACCAGTTCTAGCGAGAGGAGAGAGACCAGTTCTAGCGAGAGAGGATAGAGACCAGTTCTAGCGAGAGGAGAGAGACCAGTTCTAGCGAGAGGAGAGAGACCAGTTCTAGCCAGAGGAGAGCGACCAGTACTAGCGAGAGGAGAGAGACCAGTTCTAGCGAGAGGAGAGAGACCAGTTCTAGAGAGAGAGAGACCAGTTCTAGTGAGAGGAGAGCGACCAGTTATAGCGAGAGAGGATAGAGACCAGTTCTAGCGAGAGGAGAGAGACCAGTTCTAGCAAAAGGAGAGCGACCAGTTCTAGCGAGAGGAGAGAGACAAGTTCTAGCGAGAGGAGAAAGACCAGTTCTAGCGAGAGGAGAGAAACCAGTTCTAGCGAGAGGAGAGCGACCAGTTCTAGCGAGAGGAGAGAGACCAGTTCTAGCGAGAGGAGAGAGACCAGTTCTAGCGAGAGGAGAGAGACCAGTTCTAGCGAGAGGAGAGAAACCAGTTCTAGCGAGAGGAGAGAGACCAGTTCTAGCGAGAGGAGAGAGACTAGCGAGAGGAGAGAGACCAGTTCTAGCGAGAGGAGAGAGACCAGTTCTAGCGAGAGCAGAGAGACCAGTTCTAGCGAGAGGAGAGAGACCAGTTCTAGCGAGAGGAGAGAGACCAGTTCTAGCGAGAGGAGAGAGACCAGTTCTAGAGAGAGGAGAGGGATCAGTTCTAGCGAGAGGAGAGAGACCAGTTCTAGCGAGAGGAGAGAGACCAGTTCTGGAGAGAGATCAGTTCTAGAGAGAGGAGAGGGATCAGTTCTAGCGAGAGGAGAGAGACCAGTTCTAGCGAGAGGAGAGAGACCAGTTCTGGAGAGAGATCAGTTCTAGAGAGAGGAGAGAGACCAGTTCTAGAGAGAGGAGAGAAACTAGTTCTAGCGAGAGGAGAGAGACCAGTTCTAGCGAGAGGAGAGAGACCAGTTCTAGCGAGAGGAGAGAGACCAGTTCTAGCGAGAGGAGAGAGACCAGTTCTAGCAGGAGAGGAGAGAGACCAGTTCTAACGAGAGCATAGAGACCAGTTCTAGTGAGGAAGAGAGACCAGTTCTAGCGAGAGCAGAGAGACCAGTTCTAGCGAGAGGAGAGAGACCAGTTCTAGCGAGAGGAGTGAGACCAGTTCTAGCGAGAGAGGATAGAGACCAGTTCTAGCGAGAGGAGAGAGACCAGTTCTAGCGAGAGAGGATAGAGACCAGTTCTAGCGAGAGGAGAGAGACCAGTTCTAGCGAGAGGAGAGAGACCAGTTCTAGCCAGAGGAGAGCGACCAGTACTAGCGAGAGGAGAGAGACCAGTTCTAGCGAGAGGAGAGAGACCAGTTCTAGAGAGAGAGAGACCAGTTCTAGTGAGAGGAGAGCGACCAGTTATAGCGAGAGAGGATAGAGACCAGTTCTAGCGAGAGGAGAGAGACCAGTTCTAGCAAAAGGAGAGCGACCAGTTCTAGCGAGAGGAGAGAGACAAGTTCTAGCGAGAGGAGAAAGACCAGTTCTAGCGAGAGGAGAGAAACCAGTTCTAGCGAGAGGAGAGCGACCAGTTCTAGCGAGAGGAGAGAGACCAGTTCTAGCGAGAGGAGAGAGACCAGTTCTAGCGAGAGGAGAGAGACCAGTTCTAGCGAGAGGAGAGAAACCAGTTCTAGCGAGAGGAAAGCGACCCATTCTAGCGAGAGGAGAGAGACCAGTTCTAGCGAGAGGAGAGTGACCAGTTCTAGCGAGAGAGGATAGAGACCAGTTCTAGCGAGAGGAGAGAAACCAGTTCTAGCGAGAGGAGAGCGACCAGTTCTAGCGAGAGGAGAGAGACCAGTTCTAGCGAGAGGAGAGCGACCAGTTCTAGCGAGAGGAAAGCGACCAGTTCTAGCGAGAGGAGAGAGACCATTTTTAGCGAGAGGAGAGATACCAGTTCCAGCGAGAGGAGAGCGACCAGTTCTAGCGAGAGGAGAGACCAGTTCTAGCCAGAGGAGAGCGACCAGTACTAGCGAGAGGAGAGAGACCAGTTCTAGCGAGAGGAGAGAGACCAGTTCTAGCGAGAGGAGAGAGACCAGTTCTAGCGAGAGGAGAGAGACCAGTTCTAGCGAGAGCAGAGAGACCAGTTCTAGCGAGAGGAGAGAGACCAGTTCTAGCGAGAGGAGAGAGACCAGTTCTAGCGAGAGGAGAGAGACCAGTTCTAGCGAGAGGAGAGAGACCAGTTCTAGCGAGAGGAGAGAGACCAGTTCTAGCGAGAGCAGAGAGACAAGTTTTAGCGAGAGGAGAGAGACCAGTTCTAGCGAGAGAGGATAGAGACCAGTTCTAGCGAGAGGAGAGAGACCAGTTCTAGCGAGAGGAGAGAGACCAGTTCTAGCCAGAGGAGAGCGACCAGTACTAGCGAGAGGAGAGAGACCAGTTCTAGCGAGAGGAGAGAGACCAGTTCTAGAGAGAGAGAGACCAGTTCTAGTGAGAGGAGAGCGACCAGTTATAGCGAGAGAGGATAGAGACCAGTTCTAGCGAGAGGAGAGAGACCAGTTCTAGCAAAAGGAGAGCGACCAGTTCTAGCGAGAGGAGAGAGACAAGTTCTAGCGAGAGGAGAAAGACCAGTTCTAGCGAGAGGAGAGAAACCAGTTCTAGCGAGAGGAGAGCGACCAGTTCTAGCGAGAGGAGAGAGACCAGTTCTAGCGAGAGGAGAGAGACCAGTTCTAGCGAGAGGAGAGAGACCAGTTCTAGCGAGAGGAGAGAAACCAGTTCTAGCGAGAGGAAAGCGACCCGTTCTAGCGAGAGGAGAGAGACCAGTTCTAGCGAGAGGAGAGTGACCAGTTCTAGCGAGAGAGGATAGAGACCAGTTCTAGCGAGAGGAGAGAAACCAGTTCTAGCGAGAGGAGAGAGACCAGTTCTAGCGAGAGGAGAGCGACCAGTTCTAGCGAGAGGAAAGCGACCAGTTCTAGCGAGAGGAGAGAGACCATTTTTAGCGAGAGGAGAGATACCAGTTCCAGCGAGAGGAGAGCGACCAGTTCTAGCGAGAGGAGAGACCAGTTCTAGCCAGAGGAGAGCGACCAGTACTAGCGAGAGGAGAGAGACCAGTTCTAGCGAGAGGAGAGAGACCATTTTTAGCGAGAGGAGAGATACCAGTTCCAGCGAGAGGAGAGCGACCAGTTCTAGCGAGAGGAGAGACCAGTTCTAGCCAGAGGAGAGCGACCAGTACTAGCGAGAGGAGAGAGACCAGTTCTAGCGAGAGGAGAGAGACCAGTTCTAGCGAGTGGAGAGAGACCAGTTCTAGCGAGAGGAGAGAGACCAGTTCTAGCGAGAGCAGAGAGACCAGTTCTAGCGAGAGGAGAGAGACCAGTTCTAGCGAGAGGAGAGAGACCAGTTCTAGCGAGAGGAGAGAGACCAGTTCTAGCGAGAGGAGAGAGACCAGTTCTAGCGAGAGGAGAGAGACCAGTTCTAGCGAGAGCAGAGAGACAAGTTTTAGCGAGAGGAGAGAGACCAGTTCTAGCGAGAGGAGAGAGACCAGTTCTAGCGAGAGGATAGAGACCAGTTCTAGCGAGAGGAGAGAGACCAGTTCTAGAGAGAGGAGAGGGATCAGTTCTAGCGAGACGAGAGAGACCAGTTCTAGCGAGAGGAGAGAGACCAGTTCTGGAGAGAGACCAGTTCTAGAGAGAGGAGAGGGATCAGTTCTAGCGAGAGGAGAGAGACCAGTTCTAGCGAGAGGAGAGAGACCAGTTCTGGAGAGAGATCAGTTCTAGAGAGAGGAGAGAGACCAGTTCTAGAGAGAGGAGAGAAACTAGTTCTAGCGAGAGGAGAGAGACCAGTTCTAGCGAGAGGAGAGAGAACAGTTCTAGCAAGAGGAGAGAGACCAGTTCTAGCGAGAGGAGAGAGACCAGTTCTAGCGAGAGGAGAGAGACCAGTTCTAGCAGGAGAGGAGAGAGACCAGTTCTAACGAGAGCATAGAGACCAGTTCTAGTGAGGAAGAGAGACCAGTTCTAGCAAGAGCAGAGAGACCAGTTCTAGCGAGAGGAGAGAGACCAGTTCTAGCGAGAGGAGTGAGACCAGTTCTAGCGAGAGAGGATAGAGACCAGTTCTAGCGAGAGGAGAGATACCAGTTCTAGCGAGAGAGGATAGAGACCAGTTCTAGCGAGAGGAGAGAGACCAGTTCTAGCGAGAGGAGAGAGACCAGTTCTACCCAGAGGAGAGCGACCAGTACTAGCGAGAGGAGAGAGACCAGTTCTAGCGAGAGGAGAGAGACCAGTTCTAGCGAGAGAGAGACCAGTTCTAGTGAGAGGAGAGCGACCAGTTATAGCGAGAGAGGATAGAGACCAGTTCTAGCGAGAGGAGAGAGACCAGTTCTAGCGAGAGGATAGAGACCAGATCTAGCGAGAGGAGAGAGACAAGTTCTAGCGAGAGGAGAAAGACCAGTTCTAGCGAGAGGAGAGAAACCAGTTCTAGCGAGAGGAGAGCGACCAGTTCTAGCGAGAGGAGAGAGACCAGTTCTAGCGAGAGGAGAGAGACCAGTTCTAGCGAGAGGAAAGAGACCAGTTCTAGCGAGAGGAGAGAGACCAGTTCTAGCGAGAGGAGAGAGACTAGCGAGAGGAGAGAGACCAGTTCTAGCGAGAGGAGAGAGACCAGTTCTAGCGAGAGCAGAGAGACCAGTTCTAGCGAGAGGAGAGAGACCAGTTCTAGCGAGAGGAGAGAGACCAGTTCTAGCGAGAGGAGAGAGACCACTTCTAGAGAGAGGAGAGGGATCAGTTCTAGCGAGAGGAGAGAGACCAGTTCTGGAGAGAGATCAGTTCTAGAGAGAGGAGAGGGATCAGTTCTAGCGAGAGGAGAGAGACCAGTTCTAGCGAGAGGAGAGAGACCAGTTCTGGAGAGAGATCAGTTCTAGAGAGAGGAGAGAGACCAGTTCTAGAGAGAGGAGAGAAACTAGTTCTAGCGAGAGGAGAGAGACCAGTTCTAGCGAGAGGAGAGAGACCAGTTCTAGCGAGAGGAGAGAGACCAGTTCTAGCGAGAGGAGAGAGACCAGTTCTAGCAGGAGAAGAGAGAGACCAGTTCTAGCGAGAGCATAGAGACCAGTTCTAGTGAGGAAGAGAGACCAGTTCTAGCGAGAGCAGAGAGACCAGTTCTAGCGAGAGGAGAGAGACCAGTTCTAGCGAGAGGAGTGAGACCAGTTCTAGCGAGAGAGGATAGAGACCAGTTCTAGCGAGAGGAGAGAGACCAGTTCTAGCGAGAGAGGATAGAGACCAGTTCTAGCGAGAGGAGAGAGACCAGTTCTAGCGAGAGGAGAGAGACCAGTTCTAGCCAGAGGAGAGCGACCAGTACTAGCGAGAGGAGAGAGACCAGTTCTAGCGAGAGGAGAGAGACCAGTTCTAGAGAGAGAGAGACCAGTTCTAGTGAGAGGAGAGCGACCAGTTATAGCGAGAGAGGATAGAGACCAGTTCTAGCGAGAGGAGAGAGACCAGTTCTAGCGAGAGGAGAGCGACCAGTTCTAGCAAGAGGAGAGAGACAAGTTCTAGCGAGAGGAGAAAGACCAGTTCTAGCGAGAGGAGAGAAACCAGTTCTAGCGAGAGGAGAGCGACCAGTTCTAGCGAGAGGAGAGAGACCAGTTCTAGCGAGAGGAGAGAGACCAGTTCTAGCGAGAGGAGAGAGACCAGTTCTAGCGAGAGGAGAGAAACCAGTTCTAGCAAGAGGAAAGCGACCCGTTCTAGCGAGAGGAGAGAGACCAGTTCTAGCGAGAGGATAGTGACCAGTTCTAGCGAGAGAGGATAGAGACCAGTTCTAGCGAGAGGAGAGAAACCAGTTCTAGCGAGAGGAGAGCGAACAGTTCTAGCGAGAGGAGAGAGACCAGTTCTAGCGAGAGGAGAGCGACCAGTTCTAGCGAGAGGAAAGCGACCAGTTCTAGCGAGAGGAGAGAGACCATTTTTAGCGAGAGGAGAGAGACCATTTTTAGCGAGAGGAGAGAGACCATTTCTAGTGAGATCAGAGATACCAGTTCCAGCGAGAGGAGAGCGACCAGTTCTAGCGAGAGGAGAGAGACCAGTTCTAGCCAGAGGAGAGCGACCAGTACTAGCGAGAGGAGAGAGACCAGTTCTAGCGAGAGGAGAGAGACCAGTTCTAGCGAGAGGAGAGAGACCAGTTCTAGCGAGAGGAGAGGGACCAGTTCTAGCGAGAGCAGAGAGACCAGTTCTAGCGAGAGGAGAGAGACCAGTTCTAGCGAGAGGAGAGAGACCAGTTCTAGCGAGAGGAGAGAGACCAGTTCTAGCGAGAGGAGAGAGACCAGTTCTAGAGAGAGGAGAGGGATCAGTTCTAGCGAGAGCAGAGAGACCAGTTCTAGCGAGAGGAGAGAGACCAGTTCTGGAGAGGGATCAGTTCTAGAGAGAGGAGAGGGATCAGTTCTAGCGAGAGGAGAGAGACCAGTTCTAGCGAGAGAAGAGAGACCAGTTCTAGCGAGAGGAGAGAGACCATTTCTAGCGAGAGAAGAGAGACCAGTTCTAGCGAGAGGAGAGAGACCAGTTCCAGTTCTAGCGAGAGGAGAGGGACCAGTTCTAGTGAGAGGAGAGAGACCAGTTCTAGCGAGAGGAGAGAGACGAGAGAGACCAGGAGAGAGACAAGTTCTAGCGAGAGGAGAGAGACCAGTTCTAGCGAGAGGAGAGAGACAAGTTCTAGCGAAAGGAGAGAGACCAGTTTTAACGAGAGGAGAGAAACCAGTTCTAGCGAGAGGAGAGAGACCAGTTCTAGCGAGAGGAGAGAGACCAGTTCTAGCGAGAGGAGAGAGACCAGTTCTAGCGAGAGGAGACAGACCAGTTCTAGCGAGAGGAGAGAGACCAGTTCTAGAGAGAGGAGAGGGATCAGTTCTAGCGAGAGGAGAGAGACCAGTTCTAGCGAGAGGAGAGAGACCAGTTCTGGAGAGAGACCAGTTCTAGAGAGAGGAGAGAGACCAGTTCTAGAGAGAGGAGAGAAACTAGTTCTAGCGAGAGGAGAGAGACCAGTTCTAGCGAGAGGAAAGAGACCAGTTCTAGCGAGAGGAGAGAGACCAGTTCTAGCGAGAGAGGAGAGAGACCAGTTCTAGCGAGAGCAGAGAGACCAGTTCTAGAGAGAGGAGAGCGACCAGTTCTAGCGAGAGGAGAGAGACCAGTTCTAGCGAGAGGAGAGAGACCAGTTCTAGCGAGAGGAGAGAGACCAGTTCTAGCCAGAGGAGAGCGACCAGTACTAGCGAGAGGAGAGAGACCAGTTCTAGCGAGAGGAGAGAGACCAGTTCTAGCGAGAGAGAGACCAGTTCTAGTGAGAGGAGAGCGACCAGTTCTAGCGAGAGAGGATAGAGACCAGTTCTAGCGAGAGGAGAGAGACCAGTTCTAGCGAGAGGAGAGCGACCAGTTCTAGCGAGAGGAGAGCGACCAGTTCTAGCGAGAGGAGAGAGACCAGCTTTAGCGAGAGGAGAGAGACCAGTTCTAGTGAGAGCAGAGATACCAGTTCCAGCGAGAGGAGAGCGACCAGTTCTAGCGAGAGGAGAGAGACCAGTTCTAGCGAGAGGAGACAGACCAGTTCTAGCGAGAGGAGAGAGACCAGTTCTAGAGAGAGGAGAGGGATCAGTTCTAGCGAGAGGAGAGAGACCAGTTCTAGCGAGAGGAGAGAGACCAGTTCTGGAGAGAGACCAGTTCTAGAGAGAGAAGAGAGACCAGTTCTAGAGAGAGGAGAGAAACTAGTTCTAGCGAGAGGAGAGAGACCAGTTCTAGCGAGAGGAAAGAGACCAGTTCTAGCGAGAGGAGAGAGACCAGTTCTAGCGAGAGAGGAGAGAGACCAGTTCTAGCGAGAGCAGAGAGACCAGTTCTAGAGAGAGGAGAGCGACCAGTTCTAGCGAGAGGAGAGAGACCAGTTCTAGCGAGAGGAGAGAGACCAGTTCTAGCCAGAGGAGAGCGACCAGTACTAGCGAGAGGAGAGAGACCAGTTCTAGCGAGAGGAGAGAGACCAGTTCTAGCGAGAGAGAGACCAGTTCTAGTGAGAGGAGAGCGACCAGTTCTAGCGAGAGGAGAGAGACCAGTTCTAGCGAGAGGAGAGAGACCAGTTCTAGCGAGAGGAGAGCGACCAGTTCTAGCGAGAGGAGAGCGACCAGTTCTAGCGAGAGGAGAGAGACCAGCTTTAGCGAGAGGAGAGAGACCAGTTCTAGTGAGAGCAGAGATACCAGTTCCAGCGAGAGGAGAGCGACCAGTTCTAGCGAGAGGAGAGAGACCAGTTCTAGCGAGAGGAGAGCGACCAGTTCTAGCGAGAGGAGAGAGACCAGTTTTAGCGAGAGGAGAGAGACCAGTTCTAGTGAGAGCAGAGATACCAGTTCCAGCGAGAGGAGAGCGACCAGTTCTAGCGAGAGGAGAGAGACCAGTTCTAGCGAGAGAGAGACCAGTTCTAGTGAGAGGAGAGCGACCAGTTATAGCGAGAGAGGATAGAGACCAGTTCTAGCGAGAGGAGAGAGACCAGTTCTAGCGAGAGGAGAGCGACTAGTTCTAGCGAGAGGAGAGAGACCAGTTCTAGCGAGAGGAGAGAGACCAGTTCTAGCGAGAGAAGAGAGACCAGTTCTAGCCAGAGGAGAGCGACCAGTACTAGCGAGAGGAGAGAGACCAGTTCTAGCGAGAGGAGAGAGACCAGTTCTAGCGAGAGGAGAGAGACCAGTTCTAGCGAGAGGAGAGCGACCAGTTCTAGCGAGAGGAGAGAGACCAGTTCTAGCGAGAGGAGAGAGACCAGTTCTAGCGAGAGAAGAGAGACCAGTTCTAGCCAGAGGAGAGCGACCAGTACTAGCGAGAGGAGAGAGACCAGTTCTAGCGAGAGGAGAGAGACCAGTTCTAGCAAAAGGAGAGAGACCAGTTCTAGTGAGAGGAGAGCGACCAGTTCTAGCGAGAGGAGAGAGACCAGTTTTAGCGAGAGGAGAGACACCAGTTCAATTTCAATTTCAAATGAGCTTTATTGGCATGACTTGTACAGTATTGCCAAAGCATTGGCCATTACACATGCAATGAACAAATAATCACAAACAATAAATATAATAAAATAAAAATCAATAAATCAGTCAGTGTAAAAATTTTTTTTAAAAAAATTGCATGAATACATTTTTCACATTTAAAACACACATTTTTGTACGTTTGTACCAACATTCAAACAAGACAAGAACAATTCTGACTTTAGTTTTGTCCACTGTCTGACTCTCGTAGTTTGTGGCAGGCTGTTACATACTTAGGTGCTGTTGTGATTGAGCTAGATTTTTCTCCCAAAATATGATTTAATTTTTCTGAATTTGGTAATGCCATAAAATTTGGTTCTAACTGTTGGAATCTAGTGAAATAGTCCGATCTAATGCTGCGATAGTGATCACAGTGTATCAGGAAGTGTTCTTCTGTCTCCACCTCTCTCTGAGAGCACAGAGAACACAGTCTCTGCTCTCTCGGCTGCCATCTCTTCCTGTGCCGTCCTCTCTCTACAGCCAGACTGTGGTCACTCAGCCTGTATCTGGTTAGGGTCTTTCTCACTTTATGCTCTTTCACACAGCTCAGGTATTCTGCTGGTTTATAATCTCTTTTCAGGAGTAAATAGAGTTCCATCTTTTTTTGTAATTTCGTAGCATCTTTCCAATAGGTGATGTAATTTTGTTTTTGTAATTGTATAATTTGGTTGGGCCAGATAGTGCTGTGCTGGTCTGGCTGTAGTTTCAGCATCAGCTGTGAGAGTGCGCTCCGGTGCCGGTTCTGCTCCTGACACTGCAGGGCTTCAGCCTGATATGAGCTCGGCTCACTGCACTTCAGGTGCTGGTAGAACTTCACAGCTCTTTTTTGGATAGTGATCAGTAAGGGATATTGTCCTAATTCAGCTCTGCACGAGTTGTTTGGTGTCGCTCTGTTTACTTTTAGGATGCTTTTACAAATTTGGGTATGCAGAGTTTCAATTTCCTCTTTTTCCCATTTTGAAAACTCTTGGGTTTTTAGAGGTCCCCATACCTCACTGCCGTACAGAGCAATTGGTTCAATTATTGCTTTTAGGATTTTTAGCCAGGTTTGAATTGGAATTTCATGTCGAATAGTATTTTTAATCATGTAGAAGACTCTCAACGCTTTTGCTTTCAGTTCATTCACAGCCAGATTAAAGTTCCCTGTTGAACTCAGTTTTAGACCGAGATACGTGTATTCGTGGGTGTGTTGGAGGACTTGGTTTCCTGCTCTGAAGATGTATTTATTTTCCCTACACCTGGATCTATTTTGAAAAATCATTATTTTGGTTTTTGCGAGGTTAATTTTGAGAGCCCACGTTTGACTGAATGTCTCTACGATGTCGAGGAGCTGTTGTAGTCCTTCTTTAGTTTGTGACAGAATGACTAAATCATCTGCAAAGAGGAGACATTTAACTTCTGATTCAGTCAGGGTCGGGCCCGAGGCAGGGGAATTATTTAATGCTTTGGTTAGTTCATTTATATATATGTTAAAGGGTTAGTTCACCCAAAAATGAAAATTCTGTCAGTATTTACTCACCCTCATTTTGTTCCAACCCCGTAAGACCTTCGTTCATCTTCGGAACACGAATTAAGATATTTTTGATGAAATCTGAGAGCTGGATCACTCCTCCATAGGCTTCTTGAGGGATTGAACTTGCAGGCCCCGAAAAGTTATTACAGACATCGTTAAAATAGTTCAAGTGATTACAGAGGCTCAATCTTAAATTTATCAAACGACAAGAATACTTTTTGTGCGCAAAAAAAACAAAAATAACTACTTTATTTCAACTATTCATGTCCCTCTCTGTGGGCCTCGAGTGAGTTCACTAGTGTAAAAGCGTAGAGCTTCTGTTGTTGCACGCATCACCCACATGACCAGCGTCGGCCAATAGTGAGCCTACGTGTGACGTAGCTCTACGCTATTACACTAAGTTAACTGACTAGAGGCCAACAGAGAAGGAAATGTATAGTTGAAATAAAGTCGTTATTTTTGTTTGTTTTTGCACACAAAAAGTATTCTCGTCGCTTGATAAACTTAAGATTGAGCCACTGTAGCCACTTGGACTATTTTAACGATGTCTTTAATAACTTTGAACTTTGCCGAGGCCGGCAAGTTCAATCCCTCAAGAAGCCTATGGAGGAGTGATCCAGCTCTCAGATTTCATCAAAAATATCTTAATTCGTGTTCCGAAGATGAACGAAGGTCTTACTGGGTTGGAACAACATGAGGGTGAGTAAATACTGACAGAATTTTCATTTTTGGGTGAACTAACCCTTTAAATAGAGTAGGGCTCAATGGGCAACCTTGTCTGACTCCTCTTTGTTGGGAGAAATATTCTGTTCGTTTATTCCCTATTTTTACAGCACATGTATTATTTTTATACATGGTGCTGATCAAATCAAATGTTTTCCCTCCAATCCCATTTTCCAATAGTTTTAGGAAGAGTCCTTCGTGCCAGATCGAGTCGAAAGCCTTCTCAAAGTCAATAAAGCAAGCGAAGACTTTGGATTTATTTTGGTATACATGTTTATCAATGATCGTGTGAAGGGTGTATATGTGGTCAGATGTTCTGTGTTTGGGCAGAAATCCAATTTGACTTTTGTCCAGAATTTTGTGGGTTTTGAGAAAGTTCTGTAATCTTATATTAATAATCGAACAGAATATTTTCCCCAGGTTGCTATTGACACATATGCCTCTGTAATTGTTTGGCTCATATTTGTCTCCTTGTTTAAATATTGGTGTGATTAGGCCTTGGTTCCAGGTGTCGGGGAAATATCCTACTCTCAAAACAAGGTTGAATAATTTGATTATTGCGTTTTTGAATTTGTCGTTGGTGTATTTGATCATTTCATTTAATATTCCATCAATACCACATGCCTTGTTGGGTTTTAAGGCATGAAGTCTGTCTGTAAGTTCATTTATTGTGATTGGAAAATCCAGGGGGTTCTGATTGTCTTTAATGTTTTCTTTCAGGATTTCTAATTTAGTTTTTAGTTCATTTCGAGCAGGATTTGTTTCAGTTGTTTTGTACAGATTTTCAAAGTGTGTCCTCCATATGTTCCCGTTTTGAATGGCCAGTTCTTCCTGGTGTGGTCTATAGAGTGTGTTCCAATTGTTACAAAAGTTACTGGTATTTATTGATTCCTCCATTGCTTGAAATAGTTGTTCTGTGTGTTCTTCCTTTTTTACTCTTAGAGTTTGTTTGTACAGTCTAAGGGCTTCGTGATATTGATTGCGGAGTTCTTCATTGTCAGGATCTCTGTGTTTTTGATTTGAAAGATTTCGTACTGTTGTTCGGATATTTTTGCACTCACTGTCAAACCACATTTCTTTGGTGTTTTTTGGTTTCCTTTTTGATGATTTATTTTTCAAATTGCACATGGATGCTGATTGGTTGAATATTTTGATAATGTCACTAAGTGCCAGATTTATGCCTAATTTATTTTGTGAATATGTGTTCATTATGAATTTGTCCAATAATAATTTGATCGTTTGACTTTCTATTGCATTTTGGTAATTTTCTGTGCTGTTATTTGTCCACTTGTAGGGTGGTTGCAGCTTCAGTAAATGAGAGGGCTGTCTGTGTGATTCATTGCTATGAGTTTGTCTTAAATACAGTGTAATTTTGCAGTGGTCTGACAGAGGTGTTTGAGGACTGACTGTGAATGCCCTGAGATGCACTGGGTCAATGTCTGTGATGCAGTAATCTACAGTACTGTTACCCAGGAAAGAATTAAAGGTGTAACAACCAAAAGAGTCTCCCCGTATACGACCGTTCACTATATACAGGCCCAGTGATCGACAGAGCTCTAGGAGGCTTTTCCCACTTCTGTTTGTGTACTTGTCATAATTGTTTCTGAGGTGATATGAGGGCAGAGAGTGGCTGGTGTTTGTGATATATTTGTCTCCCTGTGTATTGACAAAGTCTGGTTCATTTCCAGTTCTGGCATTTAGATCGCCACACATTAACACATTCCCTTTTGTCTGGAAATGGCTGATCTCATCCTGCAGGATGGAGAAGGTTTCTTCATTATAATAGGGAGACTCAGCTGGGGGAAGGTATATAGCACACAAGAATATGTGACGGTCTGTGGAGACGATGTCTTTGTGGATTTTTAACCAGATGTTATTTTTTCCGTTTTGTACAGCTGTGATTGAGTCTATGAGGTGTGCTCTATACCATATCAGCATTCCCCCTGACTCCCTGCCCTGAGTCACCCCTCTTAATTTCGTTGATGGTAAAACTATTTCCCTAAATCCAATTGGGCAGCCAGTGGACAAATCTCTTACATTCCATGTTTCCTGTAGTATTATAATGTCAGAATTCAGAATTTCTTTTTTAAAGTCCAAATGTTGGCTCTTGATACCAAAAACAGAGGACCTCAGTCCTTGAATATTCCAACATGTGACTTTCAGGGAATATGAGCTCATTAAATAATCACATTTGTTATTTCAAAACAAGACAGACATCAGTATATTGAATTGACAAATCAAGAAGAATATTATATAAAATATTACGATCCAAGAAATTAAGTTAAATGTATAAATTAGGTCAAATAAATATTAAAAAGATATCATATTCATATTATATATATATACATATATATATATACATAGGCTATATATACATATACATACACACACACACCCACACATACTATACACACACACATATATATATATATATATATATATATATATATATATATATATATATATATATATATATATACATACACACACATATATATATTTTTTTTAAATAATACAAGTTTTTTTTTTTTTTTTTTTAATAATATGAGGTTTTTAAATATCTGATAAAATGAGTATAAAATAAAAATAAACACATACACATGCATACCTTTTTTTTTTTTTCAAGAATAGTAAATATGTTTCTAAGAATCTGATTTTAAAATAAGTAGAAATAAAACCCACTCTCACACATACACACTCATACATACATTTTCATTTTCTTTACTCACTTTTTTTTTTTTTTTTTTTTTTGTGAGTCACTAACCCATGAGGTGTGAGCACAGCAGAGTCAGCATGTGCTGGATGTTTGTGAGGTCTCTGGATGGAGATGAGGCCGGCTGGCTGGGGACTGTGCTGGGGCTGCAGTGGGTCAGTGATCGGCTGGCTGCTTCAGCGTAGCTCCGGCTGTCCGGCTGCTGCTCCTGCTGATGGTCATGTGGATGAGAAGGCGGGGGGGGCTGCAGGCCTGGTCATGCGGTGTGTTCCAGGGGAACACAGAGCCTGTCGTGGGGCTCCTCCGGTCAGGGCTGAAGTGGTGGAGGGGGTGGTGTTTTGAGGGGTGTCCCTGCAGTGGCTCTATGGGGTGTCCATGAGGATGCTGCGGTGCGCTGGAGCTGCGGTTGAGTGCGATGTCCTTCAGGGTTTTGGCAAAGATGGGGACTGCCCTTCTGTGTAGATGAACATGGTCATACAGGCTGCTGAGATTCAGTGTGGGGTGCTGAGCCAGGTGTACGTTGGGCTTTAGGGCACAGTCTCTGGATACTCTAGCATTTATATGCCTGATGGTGTCTGGGTGGAAGTCCGAGCGCAGTAGTAGGGTGGAGAGGATGATTTTGGAGTTGGGGAAGTTGGAGGATGCCTTCTCAGTCACGTTTATGAGAGCTGTAGCTACTCTCTCTCGCTGAGCTCTGAGGTCGTTGGTGCCGGTGTGGATGATGATGTGCTTAGGGGAACCCAGCTGCTCTTCACACAACAGCTCCAGGGCCTTCTGTGTGTTTGAGCACCATATTTTTTTGACATTTTTTTCTCGGAAACAGTCTCTTTTCATCAATAAACTTGCCATTGGAGTCCATGAGGAGTATAATCTGAGGCTGTGACTGGCTGTAGGAGTCAGATGCAGGAGGGCTGCTGGGCCGGGTCTCTGTGCTCGCTGGAGAAGGAGTCTTCTCTGAGCTCTGCTGTTCTCCTCTCTGTGTCAGCTGCTTCTCCACGGCTGACATCTGTATTATGTGGGACTCTCTGTCCTCTCTCAGCTTTCTCAACTCTTCCCGCATTACAGACAGCTGATTGCTGTACTCCTCTCCCTGTTTTTCATTTCTTGAGTTTCTTTCTTAAGCATTTCGATTTCTTTCCTGTAATCCTCTTCTTTCTTTGTTGGATCAGTCTTCTTCACTACTCTATGCATCTCCTCTCTCAGCTGCACCAACTCCAGCTCGATCTCTCTGAACTTCTCCTTCATGTCGCTGATGATGCTATGTAGAAGGGAGATCTCCTAACTGTCGTCCCGGGACTGCTCAGTTGTGGACTGATGGCTGGAGGTCGAGGGGTCATCTGCATGCTTCTGTGTATTAGGGCTGATCTTGTTCAGCTGGGCTTTTTCTTTAATTTGCAGGAAATCCTTTTCAAATTGTTTCAGCTTCCCCTGAATCATTACAGTCCCATTTTTATATAGGTTCGCTGTTATCGTGACATCTGAATCTGAATCCTCCCCTTCTTTAATCTGCAGTTTCCATCCATTACTGATGCCCTTTCTGATTACTGTGGAGAAATGATGTCTGATCGCTGAGTGCCAGGCTTCGGGGTCTTCTGTGTAGAATATTGTGTTACTGACCTCTCCATTCCTGTACAAGTCTGAGTACAGGGTTTCTGGGTTGTCCTTGAGGAGCTTTTCTTTATGTTTTTTCTTTAGGATCTCATTGGTAGCTTTTGATGGGTATGTTATAGGGACTGATTCTGTCATTTTTCAAATATTCTGACAGTTGCTGGCAGTTTGTTGTTGTTGTTGTTTTATGAATGTTTATATCTACTGGAGTTAGCCCTTATATTGTAACTTAATTAAATCACAGTTTTTAGGCAAATCTTTCTCCAAAACAAAGGTGGTTGATTGTAGATATTTTCTGTACTCACTCTGAGTTTCTCTTTTCCTCTCTCTCGTGGCAGTTGTGGGGCCTTTAAGCCTTAGTTCTGTCAGCCTTCTGTCTGTTGGTTTGTCAGCTAGTTGTCTTCTGCTGAATTTTCTTGATCAGTTCAATGTCCTTTTGTATTTAATATGTTGCAGAAGGTCTTATTTTATAAAGTTTTATAAAAACTGATTGTCTGTCTAGTCTTAAAACAACATTTAAAAATCAAAAAATCAGGAGCTCATTTTCTTGCTGCTGCTGTTGAATCTCTCTCTCTCCTTTTTTTTTTCTCTCTTTTTTTTATAGCGACCAGTTCTAGTGAGAGTAGAGATACCAGTTCCAGCGAGAGGAGAGCGACCAGTTCTAGCGAGAGGAGAGAGACCAGTTCTAGCGAGAGAGAGACCAGTTCTAGTAAGAGGAGAGCAACCAGTTATAGCGAGAGAGGATAGAGACTAGTTCTAGCGAGAGGAGAGAGACCAGTTCTAGCGAGAGGAGAGCGACCAGTTCTAGCGAGAGGAGAGAGACCAGTTCTAGCGAGAGGAGAGAGACCAGTTCTAGCGAGAGAAGAGAGACCAGTTCTAGCGAGAGGAGAGAGACCAGTTCCAGTTCTACCGAGAGGAGAGGGACCAGTTCTAGTGAGAGGAGAGAAACCAGTTCTAGCGAGAGAAGAGAGACGAGAGAGACCAGGAGAGAGACCAGTTCTAGCGAGAGGAGAGAGACCAGTTCTAGCGAGAGGAGAGAGACAAGTTCTAGCGAAAGGAGAGAGACCAGTTTTAACGAGAGGAGAGAAACCAGTTCTAGCGAGAGGAGAGAGACAAGTTCTAGCGAAAGGAGAGAGACCAGTTTTAACGAGAGGAGAGAAACCAGTTCTAGCGAGAGGAGAGAGACCAGTTCTAGCGAGAGGAGAGAGACCAGTTCTAGCGAGAGGAGAGAGACCAGTTCTAGCGAGAGGAGAGAGACCAGTTCTGGAGAGAGACCAGTTCTAGAGAGAGGAGAGAGACCAGTTCTAGAGAGAGGAGAGAAACTAGTTCTAGCGAGAGGAGAGAGACCAGTTCTAGCGAGAGGAGAGAGACCAGTTCTAGCAAGAGGAGAGAGACCAGTTCTAGCGAGAGGAAAGAGACCAGTTCTAGCGAGAGGAGAGAGACCAGTTCTAGCGAGAGAGGAGAGAGACCAGTTCTAGCGAGAGGAAAGAGACCAGTTCTAGTGAGAGGAGAGCGACCAGTTATAGCGAGAGAGGATAGAGACCAGTTCTAGCGAGAGGAGAGAGACCAGTTCTAGCGAGAGGAGAGTGACCAGTTCTAGCGAGAGGAGAAAGACTTGTTCTAGCGAGAGGAGAGAAACCAGTTCTAGCGAGAGGAGAGAGACCAGTTCTGGCGAGAGGAGAGAGACCAGTTCTAGCGAGAGCAGAGAGACCAGTTCTAGCGAGAGGAGAGCGACCAGTTCTAGCGAGAGGAGAGAGACAAGTTCTCGAGAGGAGAGAGACCAGTTCTAGCCAGAGGAGAGCGACCAGTACTAGCGAGAGGAGAGAGACCAGATCTAGTGAGAGGAGAGAGACAAGTTATAGCGAGAGAGAGACCAGTTCTAGTAAGAGGAGAGCGACCAGTTCTAGCGAGAGAGGATAGAGACCAGTTCTAGCGAGAGGAGAGAGACCAGTTCTAGCGAGAGGAGAGAGACCAGTTCTAGCGAGAGGATAGCGACCAGTTCTAGCGAGAGGAGAAAGGCTTGTTCTAGCGAGAGGAGAGAGACCAGTTCTAGTGAGAGGAGAGCGACCAGTTATAGCGAGAGAGGATAGAGACCAGTTCTAGCGAGAGGAGAGAGATCAGTTCTAGCGAGAGGACAGCGACCAGTTCTAGCGAGAGGAGAGAGACCAGTTCTAGCGAGAGTAGACAGACCAGTTCTAGTGAGAGGAGAGAGACCAGTTCTAGCGAGAGGAGAGAGACCATTTCTAGAGAGAGGAGAGGGATCAGTTCTAGCGAGAGGAGAGAGACCAGTTCTAGCGAGAGGAGAGAGACCAGTTCTAGCGAGAGAGAGACCAGTTCTAGTGAGAGGAGAGCGACCAGTTATAGCGAGAGAGGATAGAGACCAGTTCTAGCGAGAGGAGAGAGACCAGTTCTAGCGAGAGGAGAGCGACCAGTTCTAGCGAGAGGAGAGAGACCAGTTCTAGCGAGAGAAGAGAGACCAGTTCTAGCGAGAGGAGAGAGACCAGTTCCAGTTCTACCGAGAGGAGAGGGACCAGTTCTAGTGAGAGGAGAGAAACCAGTTCTAGCGAGAGAAGAGAGACGAGAGAGACCAGGAGAGAGACCAGTTCTAGCGAGAGGAGAGAGACCAGTTCTAGCGAGAGGAGAGAGACAAGTTCTAGCGAAAGGAGAGAGACCAGTTTTAACGAGAGGAGAGAAACCAGTTCTAGCGAGAGGAGAGAGACAAGTTCTAGCGAAAGGAGAGAGACCAGTTTTAACGAGAGGAGAGAAACCAGATCTAGCGAGAGGAGAGAGACCAGTTCTAGCGAGAGGAGAGAGACCAGTTCTAGCGAGAGGAGAGAGACCAGTTCTGGAGAGAGACCAGTTCTAGAGAGAGGAGAGAGACCAGTTCTAGAGAGAGGAGAGAAACTAGTTCTAGCGAGAGGAGAGAGACCAGTTCTAGCGAGAGGAGAGAAACCAGTTCTAGCAAGAGGAGAGAGACCAGTTCTAGCGAGAGGAAAGAGACCAGTTCTAGCGAGAGGAGAGAGACCAGTTCTAGCGAGAGAGGAGAGAGACCAGTTCTAGCGAGAGGAAAGAGACCAGTTCTAGTGAGAGGAGAGCGACCAGTTATAGCGAGAGAGGATATAGACCAGTTCTAGCGAGAGGAGAGAGACCAGTTCTAGCGAGAGGAGAGCGACCAGTTCTAGCGAGAGGAGAAAGACTTGTTCTAGCGAGAGGAGAGAAACCAGTTCTAGCGAGAGGAGAGAAACCAGTTCTAGCGAGAGGAGAGAGACCAGTTCTGGCGAGAGGAGAGAGACCAGTTCTAGCAAGAGCAGAGAGACCAGTTCTAGCGAGAGGAGAGCGACCAGTTCTAGCGAGAGGAGAGAGACAAGTTCTCGAGAGGAGAGAGACCAGTTCTAGCCAGAGGAGAGCGACCAGTACTAGCGAGAGGAGAGAGACCAGATCTAGTGAGAGGAGAGAGACAAGTTATAGCGAGAGAGAGACCAGTTCTAGTAAGAGGAGAGCGACCAGTTTTAGCGAGAGAGGATAGAGACCAGTTCTAGCGAGAGGAGAGAGACCAGTTCTAGCGAGAGGAGAGAGACCAGTTCTAGCGAGAGGATAGCGACCAGTTCTAGCGAGAGGAGAAAGACTTGTTCTAGCGAGAGGAGAGAGACCAGTTCTAGTGAGAGGAGAGCGACCAGTTATAGCGAGAGAGGATAGAGACCAGTTCTAGCGAGAGGAGAGAGATCAGTTCTAGCGAGAGGACAGCGACCAGTTCTAGCGAGAGGAGAGAGACCAGTTCTAGCGAGAGTAGACAGACCAGTTCTAGCGAGAGGAGAGAGACCAGTTCTAGAGAGAGGAGAGGGATCAGTTCTAGCGAGAGGAGAGAGACCAGTTCTAGCGAGAGGAGAGAGACCAGTTCTAGCGAGAGAGAGACCAGTTCTAGTGAGAGGAGAGCAACCAGTTATAGCGAGAGAGGATAGAGACCAGTTCTAGCGAGAGGAGAGAGACCAGTTCTAGCGAGAGTAGAGCGACCAGTTCTAGCGAGAGGAGAAAGACTTGTTCTAGCGAGAGGAGAGAAACCAGTTCTAGCGAGAGGAGAGCGACCAGTTCTAGCGAGAGGAGAGAGACCAGTTCTAGCGAGAGGAGAGAGACCAGTTCTAGCGAGAGCAGAGAGACCAGTTCTAGCGAGAGGAGAGTGACCAGTTCTAGCGAGAGGAGAGAGACCATTTCTAGCGAGAGGAGAGAGACCAGTTCTCGAGAGGAGAGAGACCAGTTCTAGCGAGAGAGAGACCAGTTCTAGTGAGAGGAGAGCGACCAGTTCTAG
This sequence comes from Gila orcuttii, assembly GCA_026230005.1. NCBI lineage: Eukaryota > Metazoa > Chordata > Actinopteri > Cypriniformes > Leuciscidae > Gila > Gila orcuttii. The sequence goes on along the minus strand of JAPDVR010000016.1, from coordinate 44,187,058 downwards.
CGAGAGAGGATAGAGACCAGTTCTAGCGAGAGGAGAGAGACCAGTTCTAGCGAAAGGAGACAGACCAGTTCTAGCGAGAGGAGAGAGACCATCTCTAGAGAGAGGAGAGGGATCAGTTCTAGCGAGAGGAGAGAGACCAGTTCTAGAGAGAGGAGTTCTAGCGAGAGGAGAGAGACTAGTTTTAGCGAGAGAGAGACCAGTTCTAGTGAGAGGAGAGCGACCAGTTCTAGCGAGAGAGGATAGAGACCAGTTCTAGCGAGAGGAGAGAGACCAGTTCTAGAGAGAGGAGAGAGACCAGTTCTAGAGAGAGGAGTTCTAGCGAGAGGAGAGAGACCAGTTCTAGCGAGAGAGAGACCAGTTCTGGTGAGAGGAGAGCGACCAGTTCTAGCGAGAGAGGATAGAGACCAGTTATAGCGAGAGGAGAGAGACCAGTTCTAGCAAGAGGAGAGAGACCAGTTCTAGCGAGAGGAGAGAGACCAGTTCTCGAGAGGAGAGAGACCAGTTCTAGCGAGAGAGAGACCAGTTCTAGTGAGAGGAGAGCGACCAGTTCTAGCGAGAGAGGATAGAGACCAATTCTAGCGAGAGGAGAGAGACAAGTTCTAGCGAGAGGAGAGAGACCAGTTCTAGCGAGAGGAGAGAGACCATTTCTAGAGAGAGGAGAGGGATCAGTTCTAGCGAGAGGAGAGAGACCAGTTCTAGCGAGAGGAGAGAGACCAGTTCTAGAGAGAGGAGAGAGACCAGTTCTAGCGAGAGAGAGACCAGTTCTAGCGAGAGGAGAGAGACCAGTTCTAGCGAGAGTAGAGCGACCAGTTCTAGCGAGAGGAGAAAGACTTGTTCTAGCGAGAGGAGAGAAACCAGTTCTAGCGAGAGGAGAGCGACCAGTTCTAGCGAGAGGAGAGAGACCAGTTCTAGCGAGAGGAGAGAGACCAGTTCTAGCGAGAGCAGAGAGACCAGTTCTGGCGAGAGGAGAGCGACCAGTTCTAGAGAGAGGAGAGAGACCAGTTCTAGCAAGAGGAGAGAGACCAGTTCTCGAGAGGAGAGAGACCAGTTCTAGCGAGAGAGAGACCAGTTCTAGTGAGAGGAGAGCGACCAGTTCTAGCGAGAGAGAATAGAGACCAGTTCTAGCGAGAAGAGAGAGACCAGTTCTAGCGAGAGGAGAGAGATCAGTTCTAGCGAGAGAAGAGAGACCAGTTCTAGCGAGAGTAGACAGACCAGTTCTAGTGAGAGGAGAGCGACCAGTTATAGCGAGAGAGGATAGAGACCAGTTCTAGCGAGAGGAGAGAGATCAGTTCTAGCGAGAGGACAGCGACCAGTTCTAGCGAGAGGAGAGAGACCAGTTCTAGCGAGAGTAGACAGACCAGTTCTAGTGAGAGGAGAGAGACCAGTTCTAGCGAGAGGAGAGAGACCATTTCTAGAGAGAGGAGAGGGATCAGTTCTAGCGAGAGAGGATAGAGACCAGTTCTAGCGAGAGGAGAGAGATCAGTTCTAGCGAGAGGACAGCGACCAGTTCTAGCGAGAGGAGAGAGACCAGTTCTAGCGAGAGTAGACAGACCAGTTCTAGTGAGAGGAGAGAGACCAGTTCTAGCGAGAGGAGAGAGACCATTTCTAGAGAGAGGAGAGGGATCAGTTCTAGCGAGAGGAGAGAGACCAGTTCTAGCGAGAGGAGAGAGACCAGTTCTAGCGAGAGAGAGACCAGTTCTAGTGAGAGGAGAGCGACCAGTTATAGCGAGAGAGGATAGAGACCAGTTCTAGCGAGAGGAGAGAGACCAGTTCTAGCGAGAGGAGAGCGACCAGTTCTAGCGAGAGGAGAGAGACCAGTTCTAGCGAGAGAAGAGAGACCAGTTCTAGCGAGAGGAGAGAGACCAGTTCCAGTTCTACCGAGAGGAGAGGGACCAGTTCTAGTGAGAGGAGAGAAACCAGTTCTAGCGAGAGAAGAGAGACGAGAGAGACCAGGAGAGAGACCAGTTCTAGCGAGAGGAGAGAGACCAGTTCTAGCGAGAGGAGAGAGACAAGTTCTAGCGAAAGGAGAGAGACCAGTTTTAACGAGAGGAGAGAAACCAGTTCTAGCGAGAGGAGAGAGACAAGTTCTAGCGAAAGGAGAGAGACCAGTTTTAACGAGAGGAGAGAAACCAGTTCTAGCGAGAGGAGAGAGACCAGTTCTAGCGAGAGGAGAGAGACCAGTTCTAGCGAGAGGAGAGAGACCAGTTCTGGAGAGAGACCAGTTCTAGAGAGAGGAGAGAGACCAGTTCTAGAGAGAGGAGAGAAACTAGTTCTAGCGAGAGGAGAGAGACCAGTTCTAGCGAGAGGAGAGAAACCAGTTCTAGCAAGAGGAGAGAGACCAGTTCTAGCGAGAGGAAAGAGACCAGTTCTAGCGAGAGGAGAGAGACCAGTTCTAGCGAGAGAGGAGAGAGACCAGTTCTAGCGAGAGGAAAGAGACCAGTTCTAGTGAGAGGAGAGCGACCAGTTATAGCGAGAGAGGATATAGACCAGTTCTAGCGAGAGGAGAGAGACCAGTTCTAGCGAGAGGAGAGCGACCAGTTCTAGCGAGAGGAGAAAGACTTGTTCTAGCGAGAGGAGAGAAACCAGTTCTAGCGAGAGGAGAGAAACCAGTTCTAGTGAGAGGAGAGAGACCAGTTCTGGCGAGAGGAGAGAGACCAGTTCTAGCAAGAGCAGAGAGACCAGTTCTAGCGAGAGGAGAGCGACCAGTTCTAGCGAGAGGAGAGAGACAAGTTCTCGAGAGGAGAGAGACCAGTTCTAGCCAGAGGAGAGCGACCAGTACTAGCGAGAGGAGAGAGACCAGATCTAGTGAGAGGAGAGAGACAAGTTATAGCGAGAGAGAGACCAGTTCTAGTAAGAGGAGAGCGACCAGTTTTAGCGAGAGAGGATAGAGACCAGTTCTAGCGAGAGGAGAGAGACCAGTTCTAGCGAGAGGAGAGAGACCAGTTCTAGCGAGAGGATAGCGACCAGTTCTAGCGAGAGGAGAAAGACTTGTTCTAGCGAGAGGAGAGAGACCAGTTCTAGTGAGAGGAGAGCGACCAGTTATAGCGAGAGAGGATAGAGACCAGTTCTAGCGAGAGGAGAGAGATCAGTTCTAGCGAGAGGACAGCGACCAGTTCTAGCGAGAGGAGAGAGACCAGTTCTAGCGAGAGTAGACAGACCAGTTCTAGCGAGAGGAGAGAGACCAGTTCTAGAGAGAGGAGAGGGATCAGTTCTAGCGAGAGGAGAGAGACCAGTTCTAGCGAGAGGAGAGAGACCAGTTCTAGCGAGAGAGAGACCAGTTCTAGTGAGAGGAGAGCAACCAGTTATAGCGAGAGAGGATAGAGACCAGTTCTAGCGAGAGGAGAGAGACCAGTTCTAGCGAGAGTAGAGCGACCAGTTCTAGCGAGAGGAGAAAGACTTGTTCTAGCGAGAGGAGAGAAACCAGTTCTAGCGAGAGGAGAGCGACCAGTTCTAGCAAGAGGAGAGAGACCAGTTCTAGCGAGAGGAGAGAGACCAGTTCTAGCGAGAGCAGAGAGACCAGTTCTAGCGAGAGGAGAGTGACCAGTTCTAGCGAGAGGAGAGAGACCATTTCTAGCGAGAGGAGAGAGACCAGTTCTCGAGAGGAGAGAGACCAGTTCTAGCGAGAGAGAGACCAGTTCTAGTGAGAGGAGAGCGACCAGTTCTAGCGAGAGAGGATAGAGACCAGTTCTAGCGAGAGGAGAGAGACCAGTTCTAGCGAAAGGAGACAGACCAGTTCTAGCGAGAGGAGAGAGACCATCTCTAGAGAGAGGAGAGGGATCAGTTCTAGCGAGAGGAGAGAGACCAGTTCTAGAGAGAGGAGTTCTAGCGAGAGGAGAGAGACTAGTTTTAGCGAGAGAGAGACCAGTTCTAGTGAGAGGAGAGCGACCAGTTCTAGCGAGAGAGGATAGAGACCAGTTCTAGCGAGAGGAGAGAGACCAGTTCTAGAGAGAGGAGAGAGACCAGTTCTAGAGAGAGGAGTTCTAGCGAGAGGAGAGAGACCAGTTCTAGCGAGAGAGAGACCAGTTCTGGTGAGAGGAGAGCGACCAGTTCTAGCGAGAGAGGATAGAGACCAGTTATAGCGAGAGGAGAGAGACCAGTTCTAGCAAGAGGAGAGAGACCAGTTCTAGCGAGAGGAGAGAGACCAGTTCTCGAGAGGAGAGAGACCAGTTCTAGCGAGAGAGAGACCAGTTCTAGTGAGAGGAGAGCGACCAGTTCTAGCGAGAGAGGATAGAGACCAATTCTAGCGAGAGGAGAGAGACAAGTTCTAGCGAGAGGAGAGAGACCAGTTCTAGCGAGAGGAGAGAGACCATTTCTAGAGAGAGGAGAGGGATCAGTTCTAGCGAGAGGAGAGAGACCAGTTCTAGCGAGAGGAGAGAGACCAGTTCTAGAGAGAGGAGAGAGACCAGTTCTAGCGAGAGAGAGACCAGTTCTAGCGAGAGGAGAGAGACCAGTTCTAGCGAGAGTAGAGCGACCAGTTCTAGCGAGAGGAGAAAGACTTGTTCTAGCGAGAGGAGAGAAACCAGTTCTAGCGAGAGGAGAGCGACCAGTTCTAGCGAGAGGAGAGAGACCAGTTCTAGCGAGAGGAGAGAGACCAGTTCTAGCGAGAGCAGAGAGACCAGTTCTGGCGAGAGGAGAGCGACCAGTTCTAGAGAGAGGAGAGAGACCAGTTCTAGCAAGAGGAGAGAGACCAGTTCTCGAGAGGAGAGAGACCAGTTCTAGCGAGAGAGAGACCAGTTCTAGTGAGAGGAGAGCGACCAGTTCTAGCGAGAGAGAATAGAGACCAGTTCTAGCGAGAAGAGAGAGACCAGTTCTAGCGAGAGGAGAGAGATCAGTTCTAGCGAGAGAAGAGAGACCAGTTCTAGCGAGAGGAGAGAGACCAGTTCTAGCGAGAGGAGAGAGACCAGTTCTAGAGAGAGGAGAGGGATCAGTTCTAGCGAGAGGAGAGAGACCAGTTCTAGCGAGAGGAGAGAGACCAGTTCTAGAGAGAGGAGTTCTAGCGAGAGGAGAGAGACCAGTTCTAGCGAGAGAGAGACCAGTTCTAGTGAGAGGAGAGCGACCAGTTCTAGCGAGAGAGGATAGAGACCAGTTCTAGCGAGAGGAGAGCTACCAGTTCTAGCGAGAGGAGAGAGACCAGTTCTAGCGAGAGGAGAAAGACCAGTTCTAGCGAGAGGAGAAAGACCAGTTCTAGCGAGAGGAGAGCGACCAGTTCTAGCGAGAGGAGAGAGACCAGTTCTAGCGAGAGGAGAGAGACCAGTTCTAGCGAGAGGAGAAAGACCAGTTCTAGCGAGAGGAGAGAGACCAGTTCTAGCGAGAGAGGAGAGAGACCAGTTCTAGCGAGGAAGAGAGACCAGTTCTAGCGAGAGGAGAGAGACCAGTTCTAGCGAGAGGAGTGAGACCAGTTCTAGCGAGAGAGGAGAGAGACCAGTTCTAGCGAGAGGAGAGAGACCAGTTCTAGCGAGAGAGGATAGAGACCAATTCTAGCGAGAGGAGAGAGACCAGTTCTAGCGAGAGGAGAGAGACCAGTTCTAGCGAGAGGAGAGAGACCAGTTCTAGCCAGAGGAGAGCGACCAGTACTAGCGAGAGGAGAGAGACCAGTTCTAGCGAGAGGAGAGAGACCAGTTCTAGCGAGAGAGAGACCAGTTCTAGTGAGAGGAGAGCGACCAGTTATAGCGAGAGAGGATAGAGACCAGTTCTAGCGAGAGAAGAGAAACCAGTTCTAGCGAGAGGAGAGCGACCAGTTCTAGCGAGAGGAGAGAGACCAGTTCTAGCGAGAGGAGAGAGACCAGTTCTAGCGAGAGCAGAGAGACCAGTTCTAGCGAGAGGAGAGAGACCAGTTATAGCGAGAGGAGAGAGACCAGTTCTAGCGAGAGCAGAGAGACCAGTTCTAGCGAGAGGAGAGCGACCAGTTCTAGTGAGAGGAGAGAGACCAGTTCTAGCGAGAGGAGAGAGACCAGTTCTAGCGAGAGAGAGAACAGTTCTAGTGAGAGGAGAGCGACCAGTTCTAGCGAGAGAGGATAGAGACCAGTTCTAGCGAGAGGAGAGAGACCAGTTCTAGTGAGAGGTGAGCGACCAGTTCTAGCGAGAGGAGAGAGACCAGTTCTAGCGAGAGGAGAAAGACCAGTTCTAGCGAGAGGAGAGAGACCAGTTCTAACGAGAGGTGAGCGACCAGTTCTAGCGAGAGGAGAGAGACCAGTTTTAGCGAGAGGAGAGAGACCAGTTCTAGCGAGAGCAGAGAGACCAGTTCTAGCGAGAGGAGAGCGACCAGTTCTAGCGAGAGGAGAGAGACCAGTTCTAGCGAGAGGAGAGAGACCAGTTCTAGCGAAAGGAGAGAGACCAGTTCTAGCGAGAGGAGAGAGATCAGTTCTAGCTAGAGTAGAGAGACCAGTTCTAACGAGAGGAGAGAGACCAGTTCTAGCAAGAGGAGAGAGACCAGTTCTAGCGAGAGGAGAGAGACCAGTTCTAGCGAGAGGAGAGAGACCAGTTCTAACGAGAGGAGAGAGACCAGTTCTAGCAAGAGGAGAGAGACCAGTTCTAGCAAGAGGAGAGAGACCAGTTCTAGCGAGAGGAGAGAGACCAGTTCTAGCGAGAGGAGAGAGACCAGTTCTAGCGAGAGGAGAGAGACCAGTTCTAGTGAGAGAGGAGAGAGACCAGTTCCAGCGAGGAAGAGAGACCAGTTCTAGCGAGAGGAGAGAGACCAGTTCTAGCTAGAGCATAGAGACCAGTTCTAGCGAGGAAGAGAGACCAGTTCTAGCGAGAGGAGAGAGACCAGTTCTAGCTAGAAAAGAGAGACCAGTTCTAGCGAGAGGAGAGAGACCAGTTCTAGCGAGAGGAGTGAGACCAGTTCTAGCGAGAGAGGAGAGAGACCAGTTCTAGCGAGAGAAGATAGAGACCAGTTCTAGCGAGAGGAGAGAGACCAGTTCTAGCGAGAGGAGAGCGACCAGTTCTAGCGAGAGGAGAGCGACCAGTTCTAGCGAGAGGAGAGAGACCAGTTCTAGCGAGAGGAGAGAGACCAGTTCTAGCGAGAGGAGAGAGACCAGTTCTAGCCAGAGGAGAGCGACCAGTTCTAGAGAAATGTTTCCCTCTGTCAGTGTTCGTGTCAGCGTGGAAGCAATGGCATAGTGGCCAAGGTATCTGTATCAAGTGCAGGGGATGATCTACAAGCTGGAGATCTGGGGTCTCACTAATAAAACTCTGTGTGGGATCCTTACTGAAAGTGTATGTGCGCCTGAAAGCCAAAAATGGCATACGGCAAAAAATATTCAGACTTATAAAACCGTGCGTACGCCAGAATCTGTGCAGAATTCCCTTTATAATCCCAGTCAGCGGAAGATTGTGCACATGTGCTCCTCCCCGAAATAACCATATATGGAGCTTACAACGCCTTGTTTTACTATGCATATCCTCACCTGCATATCATTTGCTTATGCATATTCATCCACATGATGCCATGTTTAACGGTACGAGACATTAGCAAAATATGAGATACGGATGTGCGTCACATTACATTTCTAAAAATCATTTAGTAGGCGATCCTTGCCTTGTGTTTGAATAAATAAATCAAATAGTATAAAATACATTCCAGAGAAAGTCTTACAGGTGCACATTCACCCATCAAGTGTATTTTTATAAATCACAACGCATGCGTGTGAATTGGCGTACGCCTGCTTCAGGGCCTGTTTTGCGCGACGCAGCGGTTATAAACGAGACCCTGAGGAGTACCAGCTCATAGTTTCTCTCGACAGAGGTTGTTGAGTCTCTCTCCTCTCGCTAGAACTGGTCTCTCTCCTCTCGCTAGAACTGGTCTCTCTTCTCTCGCTAGAACTGATCTCTCTCCTCTCGCTAGAACTGGTCTCTCTCTTCTCGCTAGAACTGGTCTCTATTCTCTCTCGCTAGAACTGGTCGCTCTCCTCTCACTAGAACTGGTCTCTCTCTCGCTAGAACTGGTCTCTCTCCTCTCGAGAACTGGTCTCTCTCCTCTTGCTAGAACTGGTCTCTCTCCTCTCTCTAGAACTGGTCGCTCTCCTCTCGCCAGAACTTGCTCTGTGTCTATTTTTATAAATCACAACGCATGCGTGTGAATTGGCGTACGCCTGCTTCAGGGCTTGTTTTGCGCGACGCAGCAGTTATAAACGAGACCCTGAGGAGTACCAGCTTATAGTTTCTCTCGACAGAGGTTGTTGAGTCAGTTTTGAGTTCTAGAGCCCCTTCCACCAGGAAGCTGTGTGTCTTATAATGGTGACTCTTTGAATCATGGTGAGATCCCTGTTGGTTCAGTGCTGGAGTTCCTTCAAAAGTGCCTCTCAACAGTTTTGTGAGGTGACAGACGGTTGAGGCCTATCTGCTGGCCGCAAGCTCATTCCTGTGACCTAGCATTGGTCCTGCATTAGCAGAAGCTCCATTCGAGCTCTTGGAGTCAGAAAAGAAGCTGACTCTTAAAATGACTTTCTTACTGGCATTGGCATTTAAAAGCCCCCTGAAATCAAAATGTAGGTTTGTTTAGCTTTTAGTACGAATACGTTAGACTTAAGGTTATGAATAAGCTTCCAAAACAATAACAAAATTTACATTTAGGTGATATAAGCGTTCAAAACTTACAGTCTCTCACTTCCGCTAAAATGGATGAGGGATTTTTATGACATCACTGCGGGCTTCAGCTTGTCATCACATCTTCTGTCCAATCAAATGCTCTCTAGAATCTGAAGCTCCGCCCCCTGTGCTATAAACACCACCTGGCCAAAGCGACCACAGACACAGAGCAATATGGGTTAAAGATGTTAGTTTGTTTGCTCAAATGCTCGAGTTTTATTCTGTTTTCCAACTGTACGTTGGTTAAGAATGAAATGAATGAATCCTCTACTATTGAATCCATTGTTTCATCAGCGCTTGGATTTGCTTCTATGGTGCTGTCATGTAGGGATGGAGAAAATATGCCTCTTAAATCATTGAAGTTTTTCTGTGATTGTTTCGGGTTGTTTCGATTGTTACAGCAGACATAAACCGAGCAGCCAGGAGCACAGATCCATTGTTTTATCCATTAAGCACAAATAAAAGCATGACAACGCTAAATGTTCAGTTGTCTGATAATATAATTCCCATATTGAAGTGTGGCAATAAATTAAAGGTACAAAATGATTATAATAATACTAATTATAATAATACCAACAGAGTTGTTTGATGTAAATGGTGCTCAAATTATTTTATGGTTTTTATACTGTTTATATGGTAGAATATATGATCATGTAATAAAGGGTATGGGCTTATATATATATATATATATATATATATATATATATATATATATATATATATATATATATATATATATATATATATATATATATATATATGTCCAGGAACACAGGGCCCTGAGTCTAAACCCATATCAGAAGCCAGTAAGATGAACGTCCCACCATGGCATCCTCTGATTCGCACAGATTTTGAATATGCAGGGAAATATTTTGCAAAGAGCCTACAATTCAGGGTGTAGGCTACTTCATATTGGCACATATATCTTCTATCTAATCTAAATAACTCAGTCATTTGATGCTTGCTTATCGACTTCACTAATTTTCAGACCTCTCTAGCTATCTGTGAAGCGTCCGCCACAGATACTCAAGAAAACTGACATTTTGGCATAATTGTGTGGTTTTGTTCTTTCATGCGCGAAAGAGAACTGTATTCTGGCGCGCTGTCCATGCGCACGATACTCGCGAGTGTGTGTGTGTGTGTGTGTGTGTGTGTGTGTGTGTGTGTGTGTGTGTCAGGACATTCACAGACAGCAACACCTCTTTCCCAGACAGCAACATAGTGTCACCCAGATACGGCCCATATCTGTTACGCGTGGAATCCACATGTATCAGATGTGGCCCGGATCTGGGCCGACACTATGTTGCTGTCTGGGTTTGTCTGGTCTCGCTTGAATGGTTTAAAATCATTTGCATGAATAAGAGCGGGATCATATAGCTACCCAAAGGATGACAAAAATTAACGTAAGCCTATGCTGTTAATTGCGTTAAATTGGACAAATATTAATTGCATGCGTTAACGTGATAACGTTGACAGCCCTAGTTGGAATAAATACAAATATAAATAAGAAATGTTGGGATTAATGTAAAAATAAACAAACATGGAAATAAATAAATGCATGAATAAATAAGTATAAATAAATACACATAAACATAAATTAGAATATATAAAATCAAAGTTTAAAAGAAAATAATAAATGAAAAAGTCAAAAATTTAACTGAAGCAATTATTCAAATGAATTGTAATTGTCTTATCAAGACATTACCAGGTTATTGATGAATTATTACTTATTTATTTGCAGTTTTGGTCCTCTATATGTTTTTCAGCACAGCTCTCTCGAAACAGAGTCTCCGAGCGCGCTCACGATAATATGCAGACAGGCGCGTCCTCGCGGAAGAACACACACCCCGGTGGTTACGGATGTGTCCAGTCGCTCTCCGGTTCCTGATCTGGGCACTGCCTGCCTGAGGACACTCAGCAGAAAGTCTCATGTAAGTTTTATTTTATTTTTGTAGCTCGGCAGCTGCTCTCTTTTAAGATGCTGAAAGTTAAACTTTGTGTGCTTGTTATCGTCGCGTTCCACATCTTTATTTAAACTATGAGATTTCCCTGAAGAAACGCGTCACAGGTCAGTAAATACACACTGTCAGATCTGGTGTTTATTGTGATGCAGCTTTATATAGATGTATATTTCACTGTCAACAGCTTTAAAAATAATATGCTTTAATAGGAGATCGATCCCGGATATATGTTTAATTTAGGACAATTAACAAACCAAGCAATGCAGTCCTCCAATGCATTATTAAAGTAGTGACTATGAATGTTATGATTAAATTGTAATATTAATATTTGGCAGAGATGCAGCTATCAAACATTTAATATGTTTCTAACACAAAGGTTTGTATGGCTTCAGAAATAAATCATTTGGGCCAATTTTGTGACACCTTTTACTGTAAGCTTATGCTTTCTGTAATGAATTTGTTGTATTCACATAGAAAAAAGCAAGGGGAAAATTTTACCAAAATTAAATGTATTTTGCAACAGTAACATTTGTAAACAAACAAATAAGTATAGTAAATTAAAGGAATAGTCTACTTATCACTAAATATATTGTGTAGAATGACCACAAGTAAAAATTGACCACATTTCTTTTTCTTCAAAATATCTTCATTTATTATCCACAAGAAAAAGAAACAGTAAAGTCTCTCACTGTAGGTGATCTCCCAGTCGAAGCGTGTTCATAGGAAAGCTGTCCTGACTCGTCTTCTGCTTGGAGAAGGACACACAGGCTCGTGAATAATAATGAGTAATCGATGTACTATAGCTGTGAGGAACGTCACATCACATCACATGAAAATATAGTTTTCTGATGGTTCGTTTCAATGAATGGTTATAAAAAAAGAAAGATAGCAGCTATTCTTTTACATCATCATGTAATGACGTCATTGTGTCTGTATTTCTAATAACTCAATGTCATGGTATATCACACTTCAGAAGAAAAATAACAACCGTATGTTCCCTCACTCATGCTTAAAATGGTTATTGTTACTACAGCAAAGCTTATTAATAAGGGCAGTCGTGGCCTAATGGTTATAGAGAGACTGGTAACCCGAAGGCTGCAGGTTTGATTCTCAATATGAAATGACTGAGGTGCTCTTGATCAGACACTAAACCCCCAATCGCATTCGTTTATATCCATTTGTTCGCTTTCATGCTTTCGATATGCAGCAAAGTTGCATATTTAAAGCTAGTGATATGAGAAAGCGAACTGTGTCGTCATGCAGCCGACAGAAACATATGAATCCATCAGAAAAGCCTTAGATTATAGTTATTTTATCGTCACTGTAACACATATTTTGATTAGATAATCATCAAGTGTTCTAAAATAGAAGCAAATAACGTGTGAAAGTATACATATAATACATATCGTGTCTAATTTCAATGCTATGCCTTTGTGTAAAGATGACCATCTTTAAGCATGGCTGTTTGGATTTATATGAAATGGTAACACTTTACAATAAGTGTCCATCTGTAACATTAAGGTTGCTAAAAGTATTGTTCATTGTTAATTTATAGAACTTTTTTTTTATAATATTCTTTGCTTCTCTTGTATTTGGCATTTACTTGTACTTTTACTTTCAATACTTAAGTACGTTTAATATCAAAAAATATTTTAATTCTTAAGTACAATAAATATAACATACTTTAAAACTTTTACTCTAGTAATATTCTCAACAGTGACTTTAACTTTTACCAAAATCATTTTCTGGTAAGATATCTGTACTTTTCTTCAAGTGTGGCTTTCAGGTACTTTATCCACCACTGGCAGTGTGTGAGTGTGTGTGCACTACTCACTACTGCTAATGTGTGTGCGCTAACTTGGATGGGTTGAATGCAGAGGACACATTCCACGTTTGGGTTACCCTACTTGGCCTTCACATGTCACTTTTTTCAGTCATGCAGAAATGACTGGGGAGAACAGTTTTGTTTCGCTTTTCGAATGATGGAGATCATAATAGAGGTAGAGCAAGGAACAACTAAAGGACAGGCAATCAGACAGTAACCATATAGCAATATGATATAACAAAAAAAGGAAACAGTAATTTAACAAAACATAGAGTGAACAAATAGGTTTTGAGTTCTGTCTTAAAGGTCTGGAGTGAAGTTACAGCATGGAGGTTTTGGGGCAGCTGTGGTTCTGAATCCCACTGACAGTAGAGAGTCTGAACTTGGGTAGTACAAGCGAGCTGTCAGAAGTTTATCTAAGAGTGTGGGCAGGAACATATGCATGTATTGATTCTGCTAAATAAAAGACTGCTAAACCATGGCAGACCTTAAAAACTGACAAGTATTTTGAACTGAATGCGAAAGATAATAGGGAGCAATGTGAGCAGATTGTTTTGTTAAATGCCAGTACACAGGTAGCTGAATTTTGTACTAGTTGCAAACGATTAAGGGCTTTAGTAGGTCAGCCACAGAACAAGGAGTTTTAATAGACCAGCGAGGGGTTATGAAAGCATGGATAACCTTTTCCAGCATCTTTAAGACTGAGCAAAGGTCACATACGGACAATATTGCCAACAAGATTTAACAAGCTGGCTGATATGCGGTTTAAAGCATGATTTAGGATCAAATAGTGACCCCAGATTCCATACAATGGGTGAAGGCCTAACTAAGGCTATATCAATATGAATGGAGGGGTCATGTTGACAAAATGCCAAGGGATGTAGGGCCGACAAACATGATTTCAGTTTTAAGAGTATTCAGCCATCCATGCTTTAAAATCTTTAAGGCCAGGCAGTGATGAATGTGGTGGAAAAATATAAATTGGCTGGGCAGCAAAATTTGTTTATCAACAGTGTAACTAGAAAAATTAAGACCATGACGCTGAATGATCTAGCCAAAGAAGAAACCTATGAATTAGAAATTGAAGTGGACCAAGAACCGATCCTTGAGGTACACCAATGAAAACAGTGACTTAGCAAGATATGTGTTGATTAACCCTTTCACACGTAAATTTAAAATATTTTATCTGACCCCCCCCCCCCCAGCATGAGTTTAAGGCAACCATTATTTTAGAAAGTATCACATTATTTTCATGTCAACGCGTTATGCTTGTCACGTGACATACTGCATGTATAACTTTTTTTTTATTTTATTTTTTTATTCAAAATACTATATTTTGAAATATCTGATATTCCTGTTGTCTAATACATGTAAGTGAATGTGTTTTGTCGTTTAAACACATTTATAATGGTTATAAAACATACAATTTATCTTTTGTTGTATGATTAACATTGGTGACACAAACCTGCAGGTATATTTGGCTGTTGTCACTTTAAGATGAATGCACGGATCCAATATCATGATACACATCCTTTTTTTTTTCTCAATTGTTTACAACACATAACTGACTGTTTACGAGGATACTCCCTGAGATGGGCATTTTGAGTAAAATTTGTGTGCACTTGCCTGTTCAAGCTCAAAAGAAGAGAAAGAGGCTTGAATTCGATGTTCACGTGCTGTCTGAGCAGTTTTTTGTGCAGGAACAGAAAACAGAAGCAGCGCGCGACTTTCCGTATTCTTGTGCTTGATGTCGAATCTGACAGGGCTAAATCAAATGATTAACTTTTACTCTATGATGGTTAAACTTAGCAATTAATCTGCAAATCACTTGCTTTCCGAACCGGAACCGATCAACTATGATCCCTATACTATCCCGGATGCGCACATCACAATATTGATGCTGAAACGATTAGAGATGCACCGATTGATCGGCTGGTGACCGGAATCGGCCGATTTTCACGTGATCGGCCATGATCGGCGACCGGTCGGTCTATCTGACATATTCCGATTTTTTTGCCGGTCAAATGCACTCGGGCGCCGCATGATTAACATTGCGCAACATCAGCATCACACGTGCACACGGAACGCACATGTAGGAAACCTCTTGAATTTCGGCCATTTCACACCGCAAGCGTGAGCAGCGCGTTTGTTTTTTTTCCCCGGCGTGCATGTTAATCACTGAGTGCATTCACACCGGGAGCAGGAGCAACGCGCTGAAGTGGGGGTTTCGGTGCCGAGTCTATTTTTGCTGCGCCGCTCGCGCTCAATTACAGTGAAAGCACACTTTTGTTGGACAAAATAAATATGATTTCACCCAAAAAGTGAAATCTGGTAAAACAAGAACTGGAGGAGGCTATGTCAGAAAATAAATTATTTTTATAATTTCCCAATCGTTTCCCTGCACTTGCTCCACTTGCCCGAGCTTAGTGCTTGTTTAGCCTGGCTGGACATGTGGCAGATGAGAGAAGAACTGTTTGCGAAATAAAACTTGCCGTTGATGTTCTAGTGATTGCAATAAGCCTGTGTGTGTGTATGTGTGTGTGTGTGTGTGTGTGTGTGTGTTTGGAGAAATATCTTTATACTGCAAGGCTATATATATATATATATATTTATTTTTTTGCTATTTATATATTATTTTATTGCCATTACCTGTTTTCATACAGAGGTTTAGTTTCCTAAATAAGTAAATATATCACATTTTTGTATAGTTGAATATAGGAATTGAAAATGGTTCTTCTATACCATAACACTGCACTTAGATATGTGTGAATTTCCAACACCAGGAGTATTAATTCATATAGTTCAATTTTATTTAATTTGTTCAAAAAATGTTCTATTTAAAATGTTCTATTAAAGAAAAGATAGAAAATAAATATTTGTGTTTGCTGTAAAGTGGTTAGAAAAAATGAAATCGGAATCGGCTAAAATCGGTATCGGCAGGCCAAACTCATGAAAAATCGGAAATCGGAATCGGCCTAGAAAATTGTAATCGGTGCATCTCTAGAAACGATATATCGTGCAGCCCTATCTTAAAGCTCAGCAGGCAATGAAATTGTATCTGCGCTAAACATATTTTTTTATGCCTACAATCACAGGCATGTGAAATTGTACAATTTACTAGCCATTGCCTTATTATGCAATTCATTTTTGAAATAAATTAAAAGAGAAATTTGTGTGATTTACTCACATTGTAGAGAGTTGTATTTAAATGTCTGAAACCTAAAATACATATTATGTGGTTGAAAACACTAAATAGTTCTAATATACAACAAGCGCGAAAGCACATTTGAATTTAGCAGTTGATCACATGACACCGGTATGAGTGCACACATCAAAGGGTCAATGCTAGTGTATTGTTGCCTGTCCAATAGAGATGAAGTTAACCACTGTTAGGCAGTACCATGAAACTAATAGCAGATAGCAGAGAAAGGAGGACTGAATGGCAAACCATTTCAAAAGCTGCACTAAGATCTAATAGGACTAGAAGCCAGGATAAGGTCATTTGCTACTTTTTTAAGAGCAGTCTCTGTACTGTGAAGAGGTCTAAAACCAGACTGAAATGGTTTGTGTGGATTGTTTATCCAAGTGATACTTTATTTGAGTGGCGACCACCTTTTCTAGTACTTTTGATAGAAAGGGAAGGTTGGAAATAAGTCTGAAGTTACAGAGGACTTTTATCAAGTCCAGGTCTCTGTATTATTGGAGTGATAGTATGTATTTTTAGACCAGACGATACATAACCAGTAGCAAGGGATCCGTTTATGTAATGGGTAAAATAAGGGAAGGCAAGTTTTTGAGTTTTTGTCGCTATGTTTAGCGCTATGGTTAGTTAGAATGTGATTGTGACTTCAGCTGTTTGATCATACAGATGAATGAACATATTCAAGCGGCTACTTTAATCTTCTAAATGAACAAAACATTTCAGGATTCACACATGTAAGCAGTTGCTGCTGTAAATACCAAAGAGTGACTACAAACAAGCCAAAGTAAACACCTTTCCTAATTAGGCCTACACTGCATAAACCTTTTGTGATAAATAATGTCATTAGATAAAAGTTCATACTTAGATTAGTTACGGTTATTATTATTTGGTAAATTATTGGTTATTTATTGATATATTAACCAAAGGATTAAGTGACTATTCGGAAAATAATCAATAGATTAAATCATTATAATTATAATCAATAGATTAATCGATTGAAAAAATGATTGTTAGTTTCAGCCCTAGAGCAAATGAACAGGAAGTTTGATAGTGTGAAGGAATTTAATTTAAAAATCACAACTAACATTCCCTTTTCTTGTAAGATTAACCTATTAACATTTGCTAGATGCTTTTGAGAGGTTTGGTGGTCCAGTCGTCAATATAAGTCTGGTGCTCCCAGCACTCTCAAATCCGGTGTTCCCTGGTCCAATAATCTCAGCACTCCCAAATCCGGTGTTCCCTGGTCCAATAATCTCAGCACTCCCAAATCCGGTGTTCCCTGGTCCAATAATCTCAGCACTCCCAAATCCGGTGTTCCCTAGTCCAGTAATCTCTGTGCTCCCAAATCCGGCGTTCCTTAGTCCAATAATCTCAGCACTCCCAAGTCCGGTGTTCCCTAGTCCAGTAATCTCTGTGCTCCCAAATCCGGTGTTCCCTAGTATGGTAATATCAGCGCTCCTAAATCTGGTGTTCCCTAGTCCAGTAATCTCTGTGCTCCCAAATCCGGCGTTCCTTAGTCCGGTAATCTCAGCGCTCCCAAGACCGGTGTTCCCTAGTCCGGTAATCTCAGCGCTCCCAAATCCGGTGTTCCCTAGTATGGTAATATCAGCGCTCCTAAATCTGGTGTTCCCTAGTCCGGTAATCTCTGTGTTCTCTAGTACAGTAATCTCAGCTCTCCCAAATCCGTTGTTCCCTAGTCAGGTAATGTCTGTGCTCACAAGTCTGGTGTTCCCTAGTCCAGCAATCTCAGCTCTCCCAAATCCGTTGTTCCCTAGTCCAGTAATCTCAGCTCTCCCAAATCCGGTGTTCCCTAGTCTGGTAATCTCAGCACTGGCAAATCTGGTGTTCCCTAGTCCGGTAATCTCTGTGCTCGCAAATCTGGAGGTCCCTAGTCAAGTGATCTCTGGTGTTCTCTAGTCCGGTAATTTCAGCGCTCCCATGTCCGGTGTTCTCTAGTCCGGTAATCTCAGTGCTCCCAAATCCGGTGTTCTCTAGTCCGGTAATCTCAGCGCTCCCAAGACCGGTGTTCATACAAGTATATTTATTTAACATTTAAAGGTTGCCTACCTGTCTATAGTCCATATTTCAACATGTTTCCGTTGATGTTATACATTTTAGTCTAGCAACAGTTCAACTACAATGTGAAGTTTATGCAACAATAACACTCTAAAGCCCCTTTCACACAGAGATTCCGGGAAAATACACGGATAAAGTGACCCGGGATTTGACCCCGGTTCGTTTGATTTTGGTTCATTCACACTGCCAGTGATTTTCCGGAATCAGAGAGTGCGTTCACACACAACCCGTAAAGACACGTGACATCGATGTGACATGCAGTGTCTCAGCAGCGTCTATAGTTTGCTTATGAGCTGCGATTTCTCTCTGGAGAAACCACGCTTGTGCATTTTTTTCTCTGATTCGATCATAAACTAGCGCATTACGTACCATTTCACTAGCCTGCTTTCACTTCACTTCAGCGTCATCATTATGACACGGCATTGATTACGGCTTTTGTTCACACAGTGCGCGTTCCGAGAATGATCCCGGCAATGTTACTAGGTCCCCATCCCGGCATCAATCCCGGGTCGTGTTTGCGTTCACACAGAAGGCGTTCTGGCAATTTCCCGGGATCAATGCGCTGTGTGAAAGGGGTTTAACTAATATAATTCAGATTACATTTCTTACCTTAAAATCTTTCTTATCTTCAAATCGCTTTCTTCTTCTTCTGAGGTAAATCCAATGTAAGCTCACAGCGTGTCTTCCAAACTCGTTGAAAAGCAGAGGAATGATGAAGTCTGATTCTTTGTTTTGAGGTAATGAGGGCGTTTACAGGTTTGCTTTCCTTCATGTGGACGATTTGTATGTGAATCTCTTTTGCACGCGTGGGTGTGGTCACATTCGAGATAATGAGCACGTGCTTGAGAAACTGGACATCTTGTTGGTTTCATATAAATTACTAGGGATGTCCCGATACCATTTTTTCTGAACCGATCCGATCCGATACCAAAAATTTTGAGTATCGACCGATACCGATCCGATACCAGCGCAGTTTTTTTTTAAATCAAGTAGAATTTCTATAACTCTGTGTTGAACTGATAATCACTCTTTTGTGTGTTAAACACAATCTACTTAATACAGACAACTTTATTATAAAGAAAAACAACAAATCAAAAGAAATATGATCATAACCTATGACAAAAATTCTATTATAAACTAGATTAGTGGATAACTCAGCAGTAAAATTTAGTCTAGAAAAATCACAAGTGCACAATAATTGTATAAAATCTGAATATTTAGTGAAAAAATACATTATTTAGTGGGGAACAAATAAGAGACAATAAGTGCAGCACTAAATCTGGTAAAACGTTACACATTGCTCTTTGTATTGTTGTAAAATACAATCATGAAAGACAAGATAAAAATCAAAAAGATCAATTATTTTATATATAGTCTACTATAAAATTAAGACATATTTTAAATGTATCGCACAGCTGTTTAATGAGGCAGCAACATATGATAGATAGGACAGAACAAAAAAGGCTATTAATAATCTTCCATTGCGCAAAAGTATTATGATATGATTATGAAATGCTGCAATACAGTGCAGCACAAAGCGCTTATGCGCATCCCGAGCGCAGAATGATGCGCTTGAAGCAACACAGTCACAGCGCGCAGCGCGTCGAGTCCGCATTGAAAAGTTCAAAGCACAAACGAAAGACATAATGATGCATAGTGTATTATACAGTATCTATCTATGCAATAGTTTATTGAGCCTGTTCTTTTAACAGTTTTAAATTTCAGTTACTGTGCGCGTGAAGAACAATTATAGTGCTCTCCAGTGTTGTGATCTAACAGACACACGGTAGAAAGTAACATGATTAAGGTACAGCAATACAGTCCAGCAAGATAGTCATTTTATGCGAAACCATAGATCTTTATCTACAGATCAATATAATAATATTAACATTGAATCATCTTGGAGAGAGTTTCATCGTTGACTGTCGTAACCGAACGCGGCGCGCTGTTTGATGCTGAATGGAGAATGACTGACAGCCGCAGCGGAGGGAAAAGTTTACGTTGAACTTGAATTTAATGACTTAAATATTCATTTCTATCTTACATTATACTATAGTATGGCTTCAGAACACTTATAATATAGTGCACAAAAACCTTATGGTGCTTTATGCTTTTGTGGGGCTTAACAATAACACAGAATAGTAAACGCATAATATCAGATTTGGATCGGCCTCGTCTGACCGATACCGATCCGGCCGAGATGGCAGTATCGGAGCTGATACCGATACCGAGTATCGGATCGGGACATCCCTATAAATTACTTAAACAGAGAATATTTGTTTTATATTATTTATAATATTTGAATTAGATCATTTAAGTACACACTTAAATGTTTATAAAGATGCTTGCTCATGTCTGTGTGACAAGTATTCGCTGAGTTTTGTTTAAGTTTAGAGATGTGCTCCAGAAAAAAAGTTCACGGAGACGGAGAGGCAGAAAGCACACCCTGTTTATTTTCTTTATTTTACAAAAGCACAATGTTTTGTTTTGATTGTAATAAGACACGGACAAAAGTAGACCTCTTACAGATTATTTTTTTAAGGCGGGACATATTGAATGGCTCCTCCCCATTTTCCAATAGCCAATAGCATTTAGTTTACCTCACTGTCACGGTGAGACACGGAGATGAACCCAAACGCAGACAGTATAAAATAAGACACGGTTTAATGACAAAAACAGGAAAACAAAACCCATGAGAGGGCAAAACAGATGGAACACAGAATACCAGACTGACTAGACTAAACTGGGAAACAAATGAACAAGGAAACAAACAAGACTTCAAGAGATGCTAACAATGACTAGATGTACACAGGGTACTCACGGTCAACGTATAACAATGAACCGACACAAGACAGCAAACACAAGGGGATTAAATAGGAAGACTAATCAAACATAACAGGTGACACGGGTGAAACACTAATGACAGAATCAGGATAACAAGGGGGCGGGGTAACGAGACGAGACAACACAAGCACATGACCAAAACACAAGGCCATGTGCTTGCACACAGAACATGGGTCTGTCATGATCCTGCCAAAATACTAGAACTCACAGACCTGATGGCAGAATCATGACAGTACCCCCTCCTTAAAGAGCGGCTACCAGATGCTCCCCAAGGAGACATTAAACGCGGGACAAGACTGACAGAGACATAGACCAGACCCAACAAAACATGACAAATAATAACAGGGGCATACAAGCGTGAACAATGACCGGGTTGGGGTGAAACATCAGAAAAAATAAACAAGGAAGGGGAGGCGGAGGGACAACAGAGTCTTTGAGCGAGAGTCCAGGATGGGTGGGCGGGACGGTGATCTTGAAACTACAGGGTGTGGGCTTAGGACGGGGGACCCGAACGGACTTGGGTGGAGTGGTGTGAGTAGACGGAGAAACAGTCCTAGGTTGAACCATGACGGGGGAAACAAACGGGAGTCCGGGGGCAGTAGAGACAGGGACACACGAGGAGACAGTCCGGGGACTTCTGACGGGGAACATGGTTGGTGACGGGACAGGACTGGGTGCCGCGCTCACGGCGACCGGGCTCTGGAACAGCGCTTGCCGTAGCGGGCTCTGGAACAGCGCTTGCCGTAGCGGGCTCTGGAACAGCGCTTGCCGTAGCGGGCTCTGGAACAGCGCTTGCCGTAGCGGGCTCTGGAACAGCGCTTGCCGTAGCGGGCTCTGGAACAGCGCTTGCCGTAGCGGGCTCTGGAACAGCGCTTGCCGTAGCGGGCTCTGGAACAGCGCTTGCCGTAGCGGGCTCTGGAACAGCGCTTGCCGTAGCGGGCTCTGGAACAGCGCTTGCCGTAGCGGGCTCTGGAACAGCGCTTGCCGTAGCGGGCTCTGGAACAGCGCTTGCCGTAGCGGGCTCTGGAACAGCGCTTGCCGTAGCGGGCTCTGGAACAGCGCTTGCCGTAGCGGGCTCTGGATGACAGTACCCCCTCCTTAAGGGCTCTGGAACGGGCACTGGGTTCAGCTCCGAAACACCGAACACCGGCCTCTCTAAGATCCGAGCCAGACGCTGCAGATAGTCCCAGCTCAGGAAGGCAGACGGGGCGTGAACAGTCTCTAGCTGGACAGACGGGGCGTGAACAGTCTCTAGCTGGACAGACGGGACGTGAACTGGCTCTGGCTGGGCAGACGCAGGTCTCCTCTTCTTCCTCCTGATTCGCGGAGCCGATGATGCCTCGGGAGTCGAACTGGGACGAGTCTGTTCTCCAAGCCTCACGAAGCCTAACCTCAGATCCTCCGGGATCACCGGCAGACAGGCAGGAGGTGACGACACCATGGGACCCTGTGACTCCCGACGAACCAAGCAGTCCACCATGTCCCGGAACGGGCGGTGGGCCAGCCTCTCCCGTTCCGCCAGAGGTGGAGGAACTTTGAGACCCGCAATGAGGTAACGGTTAACCAGGCTCTCCGGTAAAAAATTTCTCTTTGCCTCCACGGCCTGAGCATATCCTCTCAGGGACCTCTCTCCCTGGGGAGGGAAAGGAAGCTTGCCCAACTTGCTGTCGTTGATAGCTGACTGCCACCATAGTTCCTGGTCAGCTGATTGTTGTCTTAGTGGGGATGACATACTGTCCGCTGGGTTCAGAATTGGTCGGTTCATTCTGTCACGGTGAGACACGGAGATGAACCCAAACGCAGACAGTATAAAATAAGACACGGTTTAATGACAAAAACAGGAAAACAAAACCCATGAGAGGGCAAAACAGATGGAACACAGAATACCAGACTGACTAGACTAAACTGGGAAACAAATGAACAAGAAAACAAACAAGACTTCAAGAGATGCTAACAATGACTAGATGTACACAGGGTACTCACGATCAACGTATAACAATGAACCGACACAAGACAGCAAACACAAGGGGATTAAATAGGAAGACTAATCAAACATAACAGGTGACACGGGTGAAACACTAATGACAGAATCAGGATAACAAGGGGGCGGGGTAACGAGACGAGACAACACAAGCACATGACCAAAACACAAGGCCATGTGCTTGCACACAGAACATGGGTCTGTCATGATCCTGCCAAAATACTAGAACTCACAGACCTGATGGCAGAATCATGACACTCACAGACTGCAAGTCATACTTGACAGCACCATAGAAGCGAATCTGAGCGCTGATGATACGTTGAATTCAATAGTTAGATGTGTGAATAAATTCTAGCCATTTCATTCAAAACGGACTCGAGCGTTTGATCAACCGAATTTGCATCTCCAACCCATATTGCTCTGTGACGTGTAAACGGTAGTGATGTCCGGTTCGTAAACTAATCGTTCTTTTGAACCGGTTCTTTTTAGTGAACCTGTCGAACCAGAATCAAACTGAATCGTTCAAAACAGTTCGCGTCTTGAGTCAGCACTGATCCACAGTTTTCTAAAGTTACTCGCTTTCGGACGTGCCTCACAGTCCCCCAGACTCAAAATAAACCAATATCCCCGAGTATTTGTAACTCCACAGTTCACTGAACTTAGACATGTTGTGCTGAGACTGAGAAAACTGATGAGCACGAGTAGCTGATACTGAGCATGCGTGTACTACCGAATGTACAGGTACAGCCACGGTCGCTTTGGCCAGGTGCTATTTATAGCATAGGGGGTGGAGCTTTAGATTTTAGCATAGGGGGTGGAGCTTTAGATTTTAGAGAGCATTTGATTGGACAGAAGATGTGATGAGAAGCTAAAGTCCACGGTGATGTCATAAAAATCCATGATCCATTTTAGTGGAAGTGAGAGACTGTAAGTTTTGAATGCTTATATCTCATAAATGCGAATTTTGTCATTTTTTGGAACACAACAGCTTATTCATAACCTTGAGGCTAACCTATTCATACTAAAATCTGAAAAACTTACATTTTGATTTCAGGGGGCCTGTAATCAAAATGCCCCCTAACCTTAACTTAATACACAATATTCTTGTTTTCCCATTCCATATTTTAAATGTAATATTAAATTATCTTTCTCAATGCATTCAGGGAATGACCCATGCATGTATATGTGAGCGCCTCCCTCATTACACTCCCTCAGTTCACAGCTCATGAGCTGAATCAGGTGTGTTAGATGAGGGAGACGGACGAAATGTGTAGTTAGTGGTGTGGGTCAGGACAAGTTTGGAAAGCACTGTTCTAACTTATTTTCTCTCTGTCGTCCTCCATGCAGGAAACTACAGATTTGCCTATTGGTCTATGCCTTAACCAGACAAAGGTAGCTGACTGTACTTTCACAAAACAAGATGTGATCATCTGATCAAGCTTTGTGGAGCTGTGAGTAGATGATGGGAAGGTCGGCTCGTGCAGAGCTCTTGCTGACTGTTGGGAATTAACTGGAAACAGAAGAACAGCTTCCACTGCATGTGCCATAATGGCCAGTCTTGTTCTTAATGAGACTGGGATGGACAATTGTGGCATCGATGACTCCTTCAAGTACAACCTGTACGGTGTGGTGTACAGTGTGGCATTTGTTCTGGGACTGGTCACTAACTGTGCTTCTCTGTTTGTCTTCTGCTGTCGCATGAAATTGCGTAACGAGACCACGCTTTTCATGACCAATCTAGCTTTATCAGACTTAGTGTTTGTGTTTACTCTTCCTTTCAAAATCTTTTACAACGTGAATCGCCACTGGCCTTTTGGGGATACAGTGTGCAAGATCTCCGGAGGAGCCTTCATCACCAATATCTACGGCAGTATGCTGTTCCTCACATGCATCAGTGTGGATCGATTCCTGGCTATTGTTTACCCCTTCCGTTCACTCTCCATTCGGACCCGCCGCAATGCTGGGATCGTGTGTGGGATCATCTGGTTGTTGATACTGGGTGGAGGCATGTCAGTCCACTTCTTCTCTTCCACCAACAAGTCCAAAGCTAGCACCACCTGCTTTGAGGGATTCTCCAAGAAAACGTGGAAGACCCATCTGTCTAAGATCACCATCGTCATTGAAGTGGTGGGTTTCCTCATACCTCTGATGATCAATCTAGCCTGCTCTTCCATGGTGCTCAGGACTCTACGTAGACCCGCAACCCTGTGTCAGATCGGAACCAACAAGAAGCGTGTTCTGCGTATGATTGTAGTGCATTTGGCCATTTTTATTGTTTGCTTTGTACCTTACAATTCTGTTCTGTTCATCTACGCCATGGTGCGCACTCGAGCGCTCGCGAGCTGCTGGGTGGAGAAGCTTGCACGGACACTGTATCCCATCACGCTTTGCGTTGCCACCTTCAACTGCTGCTTTGACCCGGTGGTCTACTACTTTACCTCGGAGTCCTTTCAGAAATCACTGACTACCGGGAAGTGCCAGGCCACGCAGGACAACATGCTGAGGATTGATTGCCCTGTGTCTCCCCTGGAGAATACTGGCACGGTTGAGCTCCACACACTGACCAGCAATGGAAAAGATCAGGGGTGCGTTTCCCAAAAGCATTGTTAGCCAACTATCATCGCAAGTTCTCTATTGGTAACGACAGAACTTGCGATGAGAGTTGGCTTTGGGAAACACACCCCAAGTCAGTGAGACTCAGTTCTGAAAAGAACAACTAGAGTCAGAAGAAGAGCTATGGATGTCTTGTCTCAGGATGTAATGCTTGAAGAAAATTACTGGAATGTTGGCATTTTCCACTGACACCCGTTCATGGGACATCTGAGTTTAAAGGACTTCTGACTTCTCTGTGATTGTTTTCTGTCTAGTAGTTATTGTTTACACAGGTGTAC
Source organism: Gila orcuttii (assembly GCA_026230005.1). NCBI lineage: Eukaryota > Metazoa > Chordata > Actinopteri > Cypriniformes > Leuciscidae > Gila > Gila orcuttii. The sequence continues at coordinate 44,161,692 of JAPDVR010000016.1, read as the reverse complement.
CAGTGTATCACTGTATTTGATCAATGAGTATTACCATACCATTTGCAGTTTTATTGTGCTGTGTTGTATTTTTACCCAGTCAAAGCACTTTCTGAAAGTGTTGTTACAAATCAGTGTTATTGATTTGTGTGAATGTGGAATTGTTGTGTTTAATTTTTCTCTCTCAATCTGCAAATTTTGATTTGCCTTTTACTGAAAAAATGAATAAATAAATAAATAAAGGTAAGCAGTTAAATTATAAATTTCATACACTTAAGTGATGCAGTTAGTTGTGTCTTTAGTCTAGACTTAAACTGACAGAGTGTGTATGAATCCTGAATAATGCTAAGAAGGCTGTTCCAGAATTTAGGAAAATAATCTCCTCCAGAGGATTTTCATAGTTGTGGTAAAGATATTATTAACTGGCAATAATTAGCAGAATTAATACACTCTTGGAAAAGTGGTAAGATTAATTTGGTCTCAAAGGGTTAGTTCACCCAAAAATGGAAATCTGTCATTAATCACTCACCCTATATATACCCCATGCTGTTATGGGGTTATAATTTTTTTTTTTTTTTTTTTAGCCCCCTCTATTGGCAGAATTTTATGAAACTTTATGTGCTTCCTCAGAATGTCCTGTCATCAGCATTAGTTCACATCTCAGTCTGAATTGATTTATAAAGCACAATTAAACAACAGTACTTGACCAGTAATTTATTATCGATAAAATATATGGCCCATTGGCATCAAAAACTTGTAAGCCTGTTGAAATAATATCAGTTGAGGATGTACAGTAGTAGGTTTTAATAGCTTAATAAGTTCATGAAGAGAGTTTAAAGAAATTGAAAGGAAAAAAATTACAGAAAGGAGGGATAGAGGGATAATAATCTGAAGGGACAATAAGCTGTCTGATATCACTTATTTTATTTGTAAAGTAGCTGAGAAAACTTTAGCAAACTAACTGGCTCATCAAAGTAAAAATCAACAGAGATATTTATAACAGAATTTACAGTGGAAAAGAGAATTCAAGGTCTATGACGATTTTATGATGTCTGAGAAGTATTAAGATTTGTTCGCTTTCACAGCTTTTTGACAGCAGGTCAGTGAAGTACGTAAGCTCTCAAGAGACACATGCAACTTATCTTTTTTCCAGAGAGCCTTGTGGAGCATTCAGTATCTTCATCACACTGCTGAAGAACCTCGAGTGATCAGACGAAACAGGTGGACAACTAAACTATGATCTCTTCAGACCTGTGCACGATAAAACTTCAACCGGGCTCATTTTATTAAAGAGCATTTGATTGACCAATAGTGTGTGGACGGTTTGAGTCAAAAATATATATCTGGATACATCTTCATCTGGTCCACCACTAGACCAGCTCTAACCAGCACAAACCAGCCTGGACCAACATACAGTTTATACTGGGCTACGCTGGAATTTTCAGCAGGGTGTAAAAAAATCTAAACTTTCACAAAAAGAATTTGATAATGTCTAAATAGACACTGTCCAGCCAAAAAAGTTGCTGTTTGGATTTGCACCTCTTGATGGAGATAACATCACAACATTTATTTCCATCAAGAGAGAGCATCAGTTTTGGGTCAAGATTGACCATGCAAGAGTTCAGCTCTCTGTAGAGTCTGTACACTGTGTAAAGTCAGACTTTCAGTGAATTTAAGGTCTGGACTCTGAGGTGTAAATGATTCTTCATGCTCCCTCCCATCCGTTCTCTCGCAGTTTGAGCCTGATGAATCTGGACATTGTCATCCTGGAATATGGCCATGACGTGTCTGCCTTCATGGGTGTTTAAAAAAAGGTTAGGGTTATGGCTACACACTCCATCAGTTAGTGTTAGAAGAACTGTTGCACGAACATATAACGTGTTCACGGTCACTATATCACAGCTTAGAGTGTCTGAGTTCACATACCTGTTTAAAACAACCTTTTGTGACCTCAGATTGACTAAAATCATTAATGATTCAGACTGAGCATCATTTTTAAGCATTGTTTTGTCTGATAAGTAAATGCACTGCTGGACACACACATATATCCTCAGCTTAGAGCAGTGGCAACGTGAGTTTTGTCCATCAGGACTTGCACAACAGCATTTGGGAAATCAGACACTGGGTCTTATGTGAAGCCTGGGGAAATCCACTCGCTTGACCAAATGCTTCTTACGACTCCAGCAATGGGTGCATTGTGTCCGACTGAACAAGGCTTGTGTCCAGCTCACCAAAGCCGACTTAATTCTCTTAAATATGTTGTTGCAGGGCCCGTTTGGCACGTAACCTTCATCAGGTTATGGGAAAGCACGCTAAATCATTCTCAAGGGGGTTTATTCCCTTTACTTTTATATGCCTATTTTCATCATTCATTTTCATTTGTTAATCTTATAATAATCAGTATCCTGTTTTATATGTCATTTGGTTTTCTCTTTCCAATAAATTACCTAATTTATTATAAGGTGCAAGCAATATCATAATCAGAATGAGCTTTAATGCTACATGCACTAGGAATCTGATAATATGTTGCGGCCATGCAATCATTTTCTCGAGGTCAGGACATCTTCTGTTGTGGGAATGTGATGTGCAGTCGTGGCCTTGAGATCCTATGTTGAGGGAAAGACATATTTTTCCTTCTGACCATGAGTTTATGCGTAAACAAGCCTGCGTGACCATAGCAACCTGGGATTATCAGAGATTGAAATAATTCAAAATGAAATATTCATTTATTAATAAAGAAAGACAAAAAAGAGAAGAATTAAGAAATTACACCAAAGGAGAACAAATGCACAACCAATATTATTTGAATCATTGAGTAATATAAATAAAAGATCTTTAACGCCACCTGGTGGAAGTACTAACAAAATACTTTTACATCTCACAAATGTCAAATCATCTTAAAGTACAATCTCAATTGTTAATAAGAAGAAAAAAAAAATTAAACACAGTTGCATTAAAAATTCTAGAAATATAAATGGAATATTTATGATGTAAATAAGACCACATAAATCAGGGTTGGGAACACACACTGAAAGAAGAGCTGAGATCAAGTATAATTCTGTCACAACACTGTGGAAACCTCCATGAAATTCTTACCCCATCTATCTATAAATTACAGGAACGTCTGTCTGTGTGTGTGTGTGTGTGTGTGTGTGTGTGTGTCTGTCTGTTAATCGCATATCTCTCGAACCGTTAGTCCGATGGATCTCAAACTTGACAGGTGTCTTGCTACGGGCACGAGTAAGTGCAGTGCCGAGTTTGACGTTGTTTGGATTAGAAATGCAAAAGATATCGCTAAATATATCGCTAAAAGAAGCACACATTGGCTTTTGCCGCTCTAGCCGCTGGCCACTCCCCCTCTCACACTGCACACTGAGTGAGCACAGCGCAGGACCAGAGACAGAGGGACGAAGAAAGCAGATTTGCTCCCTGAATCGTCGCGCTTATTCATTTGTTAACTGAATCTGTAAGTCAGCTACGCTGTTTACTTCTTAATATTATATTTAATGCGTTCGCAGTCTCTTTCACGGCCATCATTTGTAGTAAATGCTATTAACGTTATGTGTCATGCGCGCTGAAGTTAGCATGTATATGTTAACTATGTGATGTTTAATATGCTATGTTAACTATGTGATGTTTAATATGCTATGTTAAATAGTTGCCCTGCCTATTCAACAGTATATAGCAGGCTTTAACGAGCTTAACGAGTATAGTAATCCTCTTACCGATCGTGTGACAGCAAATCTATGAAGGTAAAATGATGACATAAAGAATCGCATGCACAGGGTAGGATTTGTGAAAGCGTACATAAGATTGCAAGCGTAAATTAAATTTGCATGTGCAAGAGAAGATTTGTAAAGGTGTAAATCGCCCTTCAAGTGTAAGAAAAAAATATTTGCAGCATTTAACTGTCATTCGTAAGTGTAATTCATGCATTTTGAAGCTGCAGCTTCATGCTAATGCAAAATAAATAGGATCTGTATTCTTCAAACTTTCATTTTTCCGCGCTTATACTTTTGCACGGTTTTTGCACACAAATGCGGCCAAAAGCACTGCAAGCCTGTGAACAGCAATTTGCAACCGAAAACAACAGAGGCAGGAACTGCAAAACAGATTAACTGCGTAAATGTTTAATATGTTTATTTAAAGCTACGCTGTTTACTTCTTAATATCTATCTATCTATCTATCTATCTATCTATCTATAAATTACAGGGACGTCTGTCTGTCTGTCTGTGTGTCTGTTAATCGCATATCTCTCGAACCGTTAGTCCGATGGATTTCAAACTTGACAGGTGTCTTGCTACGGGCACGAGTAAATGCAGTGCCGAGTTTGAGGTTGTTTGGATTAGAAATGCAAAAGATATCGGTAAAAAAAGCACTTAGAAGGTTGTGGTTTAAAAATAAACATTCTGACATTAGAGCACAGGTGTCAAACTCAGTTCCTGGAGGGCCACAGCCCTACACACTTTTGTTCCAACCCTGCTGCAACACACACACACCTGCCGTTTTCAAATAAGCCTGAAGGACTTGATTAACTGATCAGGTGTGTTTAATTAGGGTTGAAGCTAAACTCTGCAGGGCTCTGGCCCTCCAGGAACTGAGTTTGACACCCTTGCATTAGAGGGTTGTGGTTTAAAAATAAACATTCTGACATAAATAGCCTACTCTGTCAGCTAAACCAGAGAGTATAGAAGAATATACGTTCTTTGGCTAAACATTAAGTCAGCTACACTGTTTACTTCTGAATATTATATTTTATTCACGGCCATCATTTGTAGTAGCCTATTCACAAATTCTGAGTTTTTTCGGAGTTCACTGTGTCGCTGCTCCCTGAATCGTCGCGCTTATTCATTTGTGGATGTTAACTGAATCTGTAAGTCAGCTACGCTGTTTACTTCTGAATATTATATTTAATTCTGGTGCGCTTAACGTTATTGCTACTGTTTAATAGTAGCCTATGCTTCACCAACTAAACATATCCTATTCAATGCGTTCGCAGTCTCTTTCATGGCCATCATTTGTAGTAGCCTATTCACAAACTGCTTGCTCAAGCGTAGCGTTTTCTCGGAGTTCACTGTGTCGCTGCTCCCTTAATCGTGTAGTTCAATTTTCCATATTGATTGTATGTCATTATGTCAGTATAAGTATTTTCTTTTTACCATGCACAAATAAAAATGTCACTTAATTTTTGCTGTTTAATTGTAACAATAGCACTCAAACACACCAAACCAACAATTACTAAAAACACACACACAAAAACTGATTTTGCACGGGCACTTTGCACTAGTTTATTTAAATCTGAGAGAAAGCTCTGCCGTGGTTTGTGCCGGTTCGGTCTCTGAGATGTTCAAGGTTGATGTTTTGTCTGTGAATGTGTCAGTCTCCACACGTCATCCAAATCCCTCCAAACCAGTGTCAGTGTTTGTGCTGCATTTCTGCTGTTTAAAGAAACATTACGATTATTTCCTCTCTTTGCTGCACACGAGGCAATGCATTATATGTTTTCTTGAAGTAAAATACATCTTGTTTTCTTAACACTTATTGTCTTCAGTATTAAAATAATCTACGATTCTCATATTATGTTAAATAGCTTATTTTTTCCTCAGTAAATAAATAAATTGACTGATGTTTGAGACTGTCGGCAGTGAGTCCACCGGTCTGATGAGACTAAACTAAATTCTGCTATAAAAATACACCTAACTCATTTTTGTCTATTATTGTGTCTATTCTGTTTTTAATTAACAATAATAATAATAACTTTATTTTTATATAGCGCCTATAAAGCAGCTTCTCAAGGCGCTTTACATAATTGAACAAACAAATTAAAAGAAAAAAAAAGAAAAGTCAAGTAAAAGCCAACCTAAAAAAATGCGTTTTTAAATGAGATTTAAAAATACTTAGAGTCTGTGCATCTCTGATATTTGGAGGGAGTGCATTCCAAAGCCTAGGAGCGTAGGATGAGAAGCCCTGTCCCCTACAGTACGCAACCGAGTGTGTGGGACTGACCATAGACCAGCTTGTGAGGAGCGTAAGTGACACTTTGGTGTATTCAAAGTTAAAAGTGCAGACAGATACTGAGGGGCCAGACCATGCAGTGCCTTATATGTGAGCATGAGGATTTTAAAATCAACTCGGAACCTGACCGGGAGCCAGTGAAAAGACTTTAAAATCGGTGTAATATGCTCATTTCTCCTGACTCCAGTCACACAGCAAAATCCCCAGAGTTAAATTAACTCTGTTCAGAGAACATTTGGTCCCTCTCCCTGAATCAGAGTTAAATTTAATGAGATACCTAAGTGATTAGTGATGATTGGGCATTAATGATGAACACCTGCTGTCAACAAGCATAATCACTGAATGAAAGAGAAACAACAAGAACAGAAAAAAAGAGAAACACAAGAACTACAACTGACTTCCAGCCACAGCCTTCGATGAAATCAAATTACGACAAAATACATAAAATCTGTGTAGATCTCAGCAGAGGAGGATTAAACAACTCCACAAACAGCATTACCAGCTTCACTTATTACTAACCAGATTTACTTTATTTCTGTCAGACGTCTACAGAAGGTTTTATTGAGAATTAACTGAGGTTTAGATGTTGATGATTTACTGAAAATGTTTGAAAACCATTATAGTGATGAGTGTTACTTTTAGTTGGGCAGTTTGACTCTTGGCTTTTTTTGTGAGTTTGTGGTTTTTGTAACAATTATAACCAAAACACGTGATTTGTTACAAAGAAAGCCACAAACAAAGATGATCAGGTGATATAGTTTTCATCAACAAAAAATATAATGCATTTATGTCATCACTTTCCAAAAGTGGTTATTTGATGTTAATAGATTATATTCACTAACAATACTCTTGACACAAATCGGATATTCTGAATTTTGATTTTTAAAATACATTATAGGGATTTTTTTTTTCTGAGACACAGACATCAATAATCAGCATATGAATCTCAACAATGGTAACATGTTTCATGCCGCAATGCATGCTGGGAGCCACAATAATAAAAAAAATCATGGCTCCCAGGATGCATTGCGGCATGAAACATGTCACCACTGTTGAGATTCATATGCTGATTCTTGATGTTTGTGTCTTAAATAAATAAATCCCCCCATTTAAAATTGTATTTAAAAAATGCAAAATGTCCAGTCTGTGGCTAATATAATCTATTAACACCAAATGACCACTTTTGGACTGTGATGAGATACATGCATCATTCTACTTTTTGTTGTTGAAAACTATATCACCTGATCACCTTTGCTTCTGGCTTTCTTTACAACAAATTATGTGTTTTGGTAAACACTGTTATAAAAACCACAAACTCACAATAAAAAGCTAAGAGTCATATTGCCCAACTAAATGAAACGCTAGTCACCATAATGGTGACCAACCATTTTCAGTAAATCATCAACATCTAAACCTCTGTTAATTCTCAATAAGAACTTCTGTAGACGTCTGACAGAAATAAAGTCAGTCTGGTTAGTAATAAGTGAAGCTGGTAATGCTGTTTGTGGAGTTGTTTAATCCTCCTCTGCTGAGATCTTCACAGATTTAATGTCTTCTTTTCTCTTCAGTGGATTTCATCGAAGGCTGTGGCTGGAAGTCAGTTGTAGTTCTTGCGTTTCTCTTTTTTCTGTTCTTGTTGTTTCTCTTTCATTCAGTGATTATGCTTGTTGACAGCAGGTGTTCATCATTAAAGCCCAATCATCACTTAATTAATCACTTAAGTATCTCATTAACTTTAACTCTGATTCAGAGTTATTTTAACTCTCTGTAGAGAGGGACCAAATGTTCTCTGAGCAGAGTTAATTTAACTCTGGGAATTTTGCTGTGCAGGATCCTTGCAGCTGAATTTTGCACATATTGTAGTTTGTTAAGCATGTGTTTAGGAACCCCAGCAAGAGGTGCATTGCAATAGTCAATGCAGGAAAAAACAAAGGTATTAATAAGCCTTTCAGTCACAGAGAGGAATAACATAGGGCGGAGTCTAGAAATGTTTCTGAGATGAAAAAAGGAGTTCGTAACAGTGTACCGCACATGACAGTCAAAGGACAGACTAGAATCAAATATGACTCCTAAGTTTTTTAATTTAGTTTGGGCCTCCAAATCAGAACCATCTACGTTTAAAATTAGTGAGCCAGCTTTACGAAGCTGATGAGAGGTGCCAATAAGCAAGACCTCAGTCTTATCACTATTAAGACACAAACATTTTTGGGACATCCATGTTTTTATCTCAGAAATACAATATGTTAAAAAAGGAACATCCAAATTTTGACCAGGCTTAGAGTGAATATAAATCAGTGTCATCTGCATAAAAGTGATAATTGAGCCCAAGTTATCTTAGAACCCAGGTGGAAATATGTAAATGCTAAAAAGTAGGGGGCCTAAAATTTAACCTTGAGGAACACCTGTACAGACAGAGCCGATCTCAGACCTGAAACCACTCATACAGACAAACCGTTGACGATCAGAGAGGTAAGATCTAAACCAGGTTAGAACAGTCTCAGGAACACCAAAGACAGTTTCCAGATGGTCGAGTAAAAGATTGTGATTGACAGTATCAAAAGCGGCACTAAGATCAAGAAGGATAAGAATAGAAAGAGAACCAGAGTCTGAGGCTATTAACAGATCATTGGTGACCTTGACCAAGGCTGTCTCAGGACTATGACATTTTTGGAAACCAGACTGAAGGGGTTCAAAAAGATTATTTACTGTGAGATGACTGTGTAGCTGCAAAGCTACAACACGTTCTCGAATTTTTGCAAGAAACGGAAGATTTGATATAGGGCGGTAATTATTTAAGTTATCCAAATCTGCATCATGCTTCTTAGGAACCGGTGTTACAACAGCAGTTTTCAATGCTGCAGGGACAACCCCAGTACACAAAGATTCATTAATAATGTCAAGAACAGCTGGGCACAGTGAGTCCAAACAAGATTTAAACAAGCTTGTAGGGAGGGGATTAAGTAAGTAAGTGGTAACTTTCATATGTGATACCTCCCTAGTTAGCAGCTCAGAGTCAGTTTCAGAAAAGGTAGTAAAGGATGTGCCGGAGAAACTAGACAAGCATAGTGCGGAAGCGGAAACAGGTGTTGCATGAATAATTTTATAAACATTGTCAATTTTAGAGCTAAAGAAATTAAGAAAATCGTTACACAACTGATTTGAGACAGTCAGAGAAATACCAACATTAACTTTGAGAAGTCTGTTTATAGTATGAAAGAGATGCCTAGGATTACTTTGATTGTTATCTATAATCTGAGAAAAATAAAGAGATCTGGCAGACTCAGTTGCAGATCTGTATTCCCCCAGATGGTCTTTCCAAGCTTGATAAAATACATTCAGGCCTGAGTCACGCCACTTGCGCTCCAGTTTACGGCAAGCTGCTTTCCTAAAGCGCAGGTCATCATTGTACCAAGGGGCAGAACGAGTAAAAGAAACTCTGCGTGACTTCAAGGGAGCAAAAGAATTAAAATTAGAGGCAAGAACAGTATTCTTATATAAGTGTAAAATCTTATCTCCAAGTGTCACGATTTGTGAATTCACTGGCTCCTTCTTGTCTCGTGTAATTGTTGTCATGAGTGTGGGCGTGGTCTCCGATCACTACCGCTGATCAGTGACACAGCTGTATCTGATCAGCAGTGCCTATCTATGTTCATTTTTCGTCCTGTCTTTGTCAGATCGTTTGTGGAAGTCCCGTGTTTGTTCCCTGATTCCTGTTCCTGTCTGACTCATCGTGTGTTCCTGCTCTGGTTTGTTCTTCGTGTTCCTTGTTCCTGTTGGAAGACCACTAAGAGAGGAGACAACAGAGTTTGCAAAATCTGATGGATCGATTGATTTCCAGTTACGGAAATGAACAGTGTGTGAGGAAGATATACAAGGAAGAGGCAGTTCCAGGTTAAAAAAGATTGCCAGATGATCATAGAGACCAATATCAACTGAGGAAAACTGACACAATTGCATCATTTGCAATCACAAGATCTAGTGTATGGCCTTTGTTATGAGTTGGGCCACTAATAAACTGTTTAAGATTAAAACAGTCCAATAAAAATAGGAAGTCCTTTGTCATCACACAATCATTTTGGTCAGTGTGTGTTGAAGTCCCCTAGAATGAGGATTCTCTTAAATTTATAACACAACATTGACAACAAGTCAGCAAACTCAGACATAAAAGCTTCATTTGCCTTTGGTGGTCAATAGACAGTAGCGATGGTGATTGCGTTTGGAGCAGAAATATTCAAAACAAGGCATTCAAATGATGAAAACTGTGGTACACACACACAGCACTGATGTTAGATTGCAGATTATGAACCACGATAATTCCCCCACCTTGACCAGTAAGTCGCGGGAGGTCAAACAGTCCATACCCCTCAGGAGTGATCTGGTTGAAGAGGAGACCGTTGTTTTGTTTATGCCATGTTTCAGTTAAAAACAGTAAGTCCAGTTTTCGCTCTGTGATGATATCCGATAAAAGCAGGGCTTTATTGTTTACTGAGCGGCCATTGAACAACGCCGCATTTACGGGGCTCTGGTACACCGCAGAAGGAAACTCCGATCGAACAAGCGAAGATAAATTGCTCATGACTGCACCAGTATGAGACGTTCTTTTAGCCTGTCGGTGTACCTTAAAGTCATGCTTCGTGAGTCCAGGACTGCAACAGTCCCAAAGCAGCGATAGTTCAAAGTAAGGCCACAGGGTAAACTCCTCCGATAAAGCCCCAGAGTCCTCCAGAGAACGCGAGCACATAAAAACAATAATCCAACAAATGTGAAATGGATCCGCGACATTGCAAAAAGTGAAGAAACTAAAAACATCAGGTTGAAAACCCCACGTCAGCATAAATCAAACAAACAAACAAACAAACAGTGAAAGGAGCGGCAGCTGCGGCTAATAATAAAAAAACATGACATTAATTGTCACAATCCCTGTACTGTCTCTTGTGTTTTGTAGGACTTTTATGTAGAAGTGTATTCTCAGTTCCAATTGTTTCTGTGTTCGTTTCCTGTGTTTGGTTCCTGTTTTGCCTTATATTTTGTTTGTCGCCATAGTTACCCTCATTTGTTCCCATGCCATCTAATCACCAACACCTGTCCCTGGTCAGCCCCTTGTTAATCAGTCCATTGAAACCTCTGTGCTTCGGTTGTTGGTTGTTATTTCTGTATGTGTGTTACTGTTGTTGCTCTCCTGCCTGCTCTCTGTGGATTATGCTCTAGTTCTTGTATTATCTGCATTTATGTTTTCTTAATAAACCTTGGTGCTTGCATTTGGATGCTTGCTCTGTCTCATGCCTGTTCACACAATATAGAAGCAGAGGGGAACGAGAAATCCTAGACTCAGGCAAAACTAATTACCAGAAACAAAGAGACTGCTCAGGAACGCTGACAGTAACAGGCAGACCAAACCAAACAAGACTTCATGCTGAAAACAGGGCAAGTGGCATTTAAACAGACAGGGTAATATGATTAACCAGACACAGCTGAAACCAGTAAACTAATAATGAGCAGTGGTTTCTGGGAAATGGAGTCCGGGAATAACAGAGTCTATGGAGACGAGACAGTGAGGGATGAAGCTGCCATCTAAAGATACATCAGGACACCACAGCTGACAGGTGTGACATTAGTAGATTCATTTAATGGACTGGGAACTCAAACACACACACACACACACACACATATTCCCACAATTAAATCCATTTAAAACATGTGGCAGGTGTATCAATACATCAGAGATGTTGTGACATCATCGGGTCACATGGCTTAGGAAATTAAATAGATTGGATCATTTAATTCATTCTTGAAATATACACAATGCATATTTCCATAAACAAATTATCCTGTTCATGTCTTGTTGAGTTCATAGATTCTTAGTCATGTTCTGTTTCATGATCTTGTTCTTAGTTTCATTATCACTCTATTTGCCTGAGTTCTGGTTTGTTACCACAGTTTCTAATAGTTCCCACCTGGTCCCTGTTTCTTTGATTGCCTGTGTCGGTGTTTATAAGCCCTGTTTCTTCAGTTCAGTGTTACGTGTTGAAGTTTATGGTAGTTTGTGTTGGAAGTTATGGAAGTTTTCTATTTCATCGATCATTCTGTTACGCATCTCTCTTTTGGAAAAGCTACACACTACCCGTTAGGGATGGGAAAATTAAGCCTCACCTGAATGTTTCGGGAAAAGATTCGAAGCATCAGTGTCAAAAACAGCGCCATCTCATGGCATGTCAAATTTATAGCAGCCATGTTTATGAGCAGCTGAGTGCGCAGCGCCGTTGTTTTATCCTTTAAGCACAAATAAAAGCCTGAAAAAATGTTAAATGTTCAGTTTTCTGATAATATAATTCACATATTAAAGTGTGGCAATAAATTAAATGTTACAATTATATTAATACTAATTACAAAAATACCAACAGAGTTGCTTGATGCAAGTAAATGTTGGTCTAATTATTTTATGGTTTCTATGCTGTTTATGTGTCAGAATATATGATCATGTAGCATAGGCTATAGGCTTATTTTTATAAAAAAAAATTGTAGTAAATGGACTTAAACTTCCAAAAACCTGTAGAGTAGTGGTCTGGGTTAAAACATTCCCACACGCAAAGTGAAGCATTTACATGACTGGAAAGAAAGGCACAGAGCTACGTACTCGATACGAGCTTAGAAGCTTCAGTGTCAAATGTAACATCACTACTTAGATTAGATTAAGCAGCAAAAGAAATGGATTTAACTGCAGTTCCGAGGGTTAGCTCAGATCTCACTATCTCGGCCACTCACTATGTGTGTGAAAACAAAAACAAACTAACAGTTCAGGAGCGATCTGTGTATGAAATGTCACAACAGGTACATATGTGCACTACTGGGAGTTTCAGTTTAAGCTCCGCTCCCGTTCGACTTTCCTGAGAGAAGTCTATATTCCAGGGCATTGGATCTTGGAGCACATATCCTGTTGAGGCCCGGGGAATGGAGTCCGTACAGCAGAGGTTCTCCACTAGGAGTTTGCACCCTTACATGATGTGTGTGTTGTGGCGGGCTGGTCCTCTCGCACACATTCGTCAGGTTTTATCATCTGGACATGGATACCACCACAGGATCACTGTTCTTCAATTGCCAAAATATTAAATGTCGCAGATGCATACCGAGTAATCCACAGTTTTGTCGAGGCGGTCAAAATGATTTGGAGCCGAATTACAGAGGGGTAAAAATTATTTTAGAAAGATGGCAGCATTATTATTTTATTTCTACACAGAGATTGGTAGGTCTATTAGTCAAATCTGTCGACTTTATCAATCTTTGTTTCATTATATGCCAACGGTGACAGTTCAAAAATGGCAAAAAGCACGGTAACACTTTATAATAACTGCACACTATTAATCATTAGTTAAGCATTAGTAAACAGTTAATTCATCATTTATAAAGAATTAATAGACATTAATAAGCAGTTTGTAAATGCAGCTATAAATGCTTTATTCTTGATGTAAAAGTATATCTATAATGTGTTTAATAATTGTATTTTCATACTTTATTAATGATCAATTTATCATTTCTAAATGAAGTATTACATTATTTATAAACCAGTTGTCAGTGGTTCAGGATTACTTAGAAAGTGTAAGTAAAGCATTGTAAAGCATTTCCAAAGGAGATTTAAAGGCTCAGTTATATATTTCTATGTTCTGTATCACAGTGTTGTGTTGGTTTCATTTTTCTGTTTAGAAGATAACTGAGTCTTTAAATATCCTTTATAAATGCTTTACAAGGCATAACTAGTCCTCACTTTAGATGAGCTCACAAAAATAGTTAACTGACCACTACTAAATGCTTTATAACTACCCGAATTAACCCTGAATTACAGTATAAATACATGTTAATAAAGCATTTATTAACACACTAAGTAACTATTACTATATGTCTGAATAATAAGATGTATGAATGTACATTTAAATAGTTTATTAATCATTTACTTACATTTTCTTTTTTTATTATATTTTGTTTTTTATTGTGACATTATTCATATTGCAATCATACAATTAACATGTCAGAGTAGACAATATATTTCTTTGTTCCCTGTTTTTACCCCCTTATTTCCCTTCCCCTCCTTTACCCCCCAGTGAATTGAAAAAAATAAAATAAAATAAAAATAAATAAATAAATAGATAAATAAATAAATAAAATAAAATAAAATTAATTAACAGAAGGAAATGTATACATATACACATACATACCCACGCACATATATATACATATACATACATACGTACTCAGACGTATATCATCTATACACTCGCGTACATACATACATCTCCATATACATGTTTACATACAGACATGCAAATTTCCATATAACTGCATCCATATAATATATATCCATATAGCTGCATCATAAATCACAGAGATTACATCCATGCCTCATCTAATTACACAGGTCCAACTCCATGCTTGATTTTTGTTTTTCAATGCATTTGGTTAGCATATGCGAACCATCTCATCTTAAATAACTTTATTTTGCCTCTCATCTTATGCGTTATCATTTCATTTTCATACAGGTTTTCTACAGCCTCAATCCATTTATCCAACCTGGGTGGATCAATTTTTTTCCAACCTCGAGTTATTTGTTTAATAGCAGTAATTCTCAACACCCAGAAGATATAATAATTTTCTTTGTTTAACCCTTCCGGCTGTATGCCCAGCATGACATGTAATTGTTCAAAATTAGTATTGTAACCACAGATTTGCTTCATTGATTCTAACACATTTACCCAATATGGGAAATTACATTACATTACTTACATTTTCTAAGTGATCTTATGAACCACTGACAACTCTTAAATAACTGGTTTGTAAATAATGCTATACTTCATTTAGAAATTATTAATTAATCATTAACAAAGTATAAAAATACAATTATTAAACACATTATAGATATGCTTATAAATCAAGAAAAAAAAACATTTATAGCTGTATTTATAAACTGCTTATTAATGTCTATTAATGCTTTATAAATGATGAATTAACTGTTTACTCATGCTTAACTAATGATTAATAGCATGCAGTTATTATAAAGTGTTGATCGGCTCCCGGGTGTCGTCCTGCCCATCAGCTCAGACTACACCCTGGCTCCTCCCCCTTCTGCGCCACCATGGTGTGCATGGCCAACGTCCCCAGGTTCCAGTTCGTCCCCAGCTCCACGCCCTCCGCCGAAGCCTCCGCCCTTTTTTCGGTGTTTTTTTTTTTTGTCATCACGACGCAAGGACTCGCCTTTCCGAGGGGGGCGTAATGTCACAATTATGTTCTGTCTTGTCTGCACCTGTTCTCATTAGTCTCTATGGTTTCCAGTCAGTTAAGTTTTGTCAGCTGTTCCTTGTTTAGTCTGCTTGTGTATTTATACTCCCTGTTCTGTTCTATCCCTTGTCGGTTATTGTTTGTGTCAAGTGCACACTGTCTCATGCGTTGACTTATCACGTTTGGAATAAATCCTCTTGTTATTTGAATCTGCATTATCATCATCTTCATTTGGGAACCTAGCATTACAATACCTGTCTGAGTGCCATAAATATTCCTTTTCCAAATGTTGCATGCCTGTAACTCAAGAAGTATTCAATATATCTTAATATCCTTCAAGATTCTCATTCTTAATACATTTTTCTTTTGGAATCTTCATTTTCAAGGTCCTATATAGTTCAGTCCCACAGATATGTGTATCTCAAAGCAGCTCCATGTTAGTGAATTTTAAAAAACTAAATGTGGTTCACTTTGCACACAGCTGATATGTATTACATTTAAGAGGAATGTCTGAAGAATAAATAATGTTTAAACTAGAACTTTAAACATAAACTTTAAACATAACCTCTGAGTACCACAAATCCACTGAACATGGTTGAGGCACATTCACTTACCCTCAAAAGTGTTGAAGAATCTATATTTGAATCAGTTTTAAGGATATTTGGAAGATGGGATTTTGTTCATTTTAACAGCTTCTGAAGCTACCAAGAGTATGAAAAATACGCAGTATTGTAACTACGTTACCACATTGACATCCCAACATCTATGGGATTGAACCATATAGGACCTTAAAAATTAAGATTCCAAAAGAAAAGTTTCATAAGAACAAGAATCTAAGAGGACATTAAGATATCTTTAACACCTCCTGAATTAAAGACATGTAAACTTCTGAAAAATGTTTGTTTTTTGACATGTAGGTGTGTTTAATGGAAATCTTCTGATAGAGGGAAACAAGATACATTTCTAGTTTCAGTGTTATTTGTTCTTCAGACATTCTTGTTTAAACACAATACCTATCAGCTGTTTAAAATGTAACCAACATTTGGTTCTTGACCATTGAAAATGGGTAAAATTCAACAATTTGAACATGGAGCTGCTTTGAGATCCCCATATATGATTGAACGATATAGGACCTTGAAAATGAATATTCCAAAAAAAAGTTAATTAAGACTGGGTATCTAGAAGGATATTAAGATATCTTGAATACTTCTTGAGTTACAGGCATGACAACTGTAGAATAAATAATATTTATGGCACTCAGACAAGTTTCTGGTACATTTCAAGTTTCAAGTACATTTCTAATTTTAATATGATTTGTTCTTCAGGTATTCCTCTTTAAATGAAAAAAAGTATCAGCTGTATGCAAAGTGACCCACATTTGGACTCTGATCCTTGATCCCAACTGTGTACAACTGACCAATTTACTTATGGAGTTGCATTAAGATCTCCATATCTCTGGGCTTGAACCATTGAGGCCCTTTAAAATTAAGATATTGTAAGGAACCTGGGTCAGGCTTTGGGGATACATATTCAAAGATTAGTAATTTACAATTAATAATCGTTCATACGGGTTTGACCCAGATAATCATACATGTTAAATCTCCCAAAACGGGATAATATTCCCTGCATCTGCATTCATATATGTACTTAGGCAATTAACCACAAAGGATTATAATTAATTGCATATGTAGACTATATTTTACAGACAGGTTAAAATTAGCTCAATTGTATATCAATACTTAATCAAAACGGATTATAATTAAATATTTAAAATATAAATTATGACACTGGACATATCAATGTTAAACAGGGTTCCGACAGCAGCGGCGACTCCGAGCAAAGCTCCCAGGAACTGTTTGGTGTGGCGGTCGTGTCCGCCTAACTCAGCTATAAAGTGAGTACCTCGGTCCGAGTTGACTCTCAGTGGCAGTCCGAACCTGGAGAAGAGGTGGTTCATCAGGAGGTATGCCGTGGTCTGGGCAGTGTTGTTGGGTGCTGGAAGACACTCTACCCACTTTGTGAACTGGCACACGACCGTGAGGAAGTACTTGTTGCCCCTCGTTGACCTGGGCAGAGGTCCTACCCGGTCGATTTTGAGGTCTGACCATGGAAATGTGACTCCTCTGCGTTGCAGTGGAGCTCTGTGGTTTGGGTTTGCCGGTTGAAACTGGCAGCAAACCAGGCATTCTCTGACATATTCTGCCACGTCTTTCTGCATGCGGGGCCAGTGGGCCACTTGCTTCAGTGTCTCGTAAGTGGCCCAGGTGCCGTGGTGTCCGGCACATGGTGCGTCGTGGGCATACATCAGCATGACCCCCCTTAGGCACTGTGGCACCACAAGCTGTGGCGCAGTGATGTCATCAGGTGCATACCACAGAATGTTGTGTGTCACACGCATCATATGGTTGATGTCATGTAGACGTCTGAGGCACGGGTTATCTGTGAGTTCAGATGGTGCGATAGGGTGGTTGGAGGGGTCTGAGAGGTGGTTCAGAATAGTTTGTATGGATGTGTCAGAGGCTTGTATGTCTACTGTGTCGTTGTTTGACATCTGTGGAGCTAGCGTTAGAGGCTGTGAGGTTGGCACTGTTGCAGGAAAGGTTCGTTTGCTACGGGTTATCACTGCAATGTTAAAGGTAGGTGGGTGGGTTGGAGGTGACTATAGAGTGCCGTGCAGTGCGCCAGTCTTGGCAGGGGCATCTGTTTGATCCTTCAAGTCTTTGTCAAGGCCCGGTTGCCTTGAGTGTCCTTTCACCTTTTTCCAGTAGACAATTATGTTGTGTGTGCTTGTGATGTCATCGCATGCCTGGAACAGATGTTGGTTTGTGACAGGCATGTTATTTGAAGTCTTAAAGCCATTTTGTTTCCAGCCTGGAAGATGGCATGTGAAACTGAGTCTGGCATAGTTAGAGTCTGTGCACATAAGGAGTTCTCTGATGTTATGTGTCGACGCGATTTGCAGCGTTATGAGAATAGCTGCTACCTCAGCATATTGTGATGACTGCGGGCCCAACTTGAAGTGTTGTGGTGGGCATGGCAGGTCATTTGCCCATAGCATGGCCGCACCTGCTTGGCAAGTGCCCTCGTGGTTGTAGGAACATCCATTGACATAGGCTGTTGGCATACCTTGGCACGCATTCTCTTCAAAGTACCTGTGACAGGTCAGTTGTTGCTGTTGGGGTTCTTCTACATCCACCGTCGCAGCTGGTGTGTTATCAGAGCAGTTTTGGCAGGCTGCCAGGCCGTGGCCTAGCGCAGACTTGTGATTTTGAGCATAACGTGCCTCAACATTGCGCCCCTGGAGGGCCATTAACCCTGTGGTTATGCGTGAATTGGTGACCACGTCATCTCGGATGCGCTTGCTGTTGAGGAACGTTACAGGCTGGTGACAAGTCTCAATGATAACTTTTTGGGCTCCAATGTAGTTGGAGAATCTCTGGATGGCCCATACAGTGCAGAGCAGAGCTTTTTCACAGTCTGAGAATTTAGTCTCTGGTGGGAGAAGTGTCTGGTTCAAATTGGTGTAATTGGTTCAAAACATAGTTTATCTCTTTCAGGTGGTCAGCCACTGTTGTGCTTTTCATTAGAACATCATCAACGTAGATAAGGTTACCTCTCGTTCTGGCATCTGGGCATGCTTTGTTCAGGAAGATGTTGAAGTCAGCAGGTGAGTTGGCGTAGCCTAACGGGTACCTGGTGAAAGTGAATTATCTGTTGCCGAACGTGAAGGCTAGCTTGTGCTGATCTTCTGGATGCACAGGTATGGTCCAGAATCCAGAGGCCACATCAAGTGTAGAGAAGATTGTGGCTCCTCTGATTCTGGGTATTTCTTGCCCCAGCTGGGTCTTGGGCCATCAGGACAGTGGCACCTGTTGATTCAGTTTCCTGTAGTCAATGGTGGGTCACCACTTGCCGTTTGGTTTGAGGACGGGCCAGATGGGGGAAGAATAGGTGCTGTTGCATGGACGGATGACACCTTTTTCAAGCATGGATTCGATGATCTCTTGCACCGTCGTCTGTCGTGTTGGCAGGCAGAGGTGCAGCAGTGTCGTCAATCTCGCAGGCAGGCTGTTTGGAGACTGTGTATACTCCAAGGTGTTGGTCCTCTGTCAGTTCTGTTCTGCATACCTGGTCTTTGTCCATTGGCATGACTAAAGTGATGGAGATGAGTTTGAAGGGTGCTGTGAACACTGTGTGGTTTGTGCTCCCTTCGGGTATCATTGAAGATGGGATGGGCCCAATGATTGGTAGTGTGAGTTCAAAGTCATGTAAGTCGTGGCTCACTAGTCATCCCACTCGGTAGGCCTTGGTAATTGTGATGTCCCTTGCCATGCAGTTGTTGAAAAGGATGTAGACTGCACGGGAGGACGCTTCAGTGAGGGGTGTGGCCTCTAGCGTGAGTCCAAGTTCAACGCATTCGGGTGAAGGTTGAAAGAAGCCCAGCGTGTGGTTTAGGATTTGACCACAACGCATGTTGAGCCGGACGGCGACCCCTTTGGTGTAAGCTGGTATCACAGTTTCCTGTTCGTTGATTAGGGTGCAGACCTCAGGAATGGTCTGACCTGACAGGAGGTTCTCAGTTGTGGGTTGGAACAACAGGGGGCTGTAAAGTCAATGGGGCCCACACTACCTCATTAATGATGTCCACATGAGCCTTGAGGCGAGTCAGGATGTCTGCTCCAATATAGAAATCATGGGGCGGGTCCGGAAGGACCAGGAAGTAATGGGTCAGACACCGGTGGTTCCAGTTCAAGTTCAAAGCGCAGGCACCTTTGGCCGTCATCATGGTTGATGGGCACGTGTTTAAAGGAAAACGGGTGTGCTTGCTGGCAGAAGGAACGTCTGGTGTGTCTTCAATGAGAGCATTGAATAGTGAGACACTGATGGCTGAGTTGTCTGCCCATAGTGCAAGTACAATGTCAGTAGTGGTTACATCATTCAACTGCAGGTCAGTTGTGACCTTGGGGCAGAAGGAATCAGAGTCTTTGATGAGCTGAAATGTGCAGAGTAATGAACTTGAATCTTGGTCTGGTGCTGGAACTGTGTCCCCGTGGCTGGCTGTGAGAGTTCCCGTGAACTCTGTGACCTGACAGTCTGGCTCTGCGGGAATTCTCGTGACCTCTGTGACCTGACAGTCTGGCTCAGTTGGCCTGTGTGACTGGAGGGGGAGGGGTTCCCGCACTTGAGCCCAAACTTTCAGTTGTTTGAAGTCCAGTAAAGGTTCAAAGCGATCTAGCAGGTCTTTGCCAATTAGAAGTGGGTAAGTGTTCATTTTTGGGATGTACACTGGGTGGATCAGACTCATAGAACCAATTGTCAGGTGAATGGGAGTTACCTGTTCGAGCCGGATGTCGTTCTGGCTGTACATTCAGCTCACACGTTTGAGATGACATTAAAGTAAGGTCTGAGCCATTATCTAGCAGGGCGTCAAAGCTCACCTCATTTTCCAAAGTGATAGCCAGGACAGCATTTCCTGGTCCTTTGGGATTTTGGTCCCAGTTGTAGGAAATTGTGCTGTCTTGCTCAGGCTGTGCAGCTGTCAGCTGTGGTGGCTGGTTGATGCTGTCACTTTGTGACGTGACAGTTAGCTCTGTGGTCTGTGGCTGACGAGCAGTGTTCTGGGTGCTCGGTCTTACGCTTAGACACAGGATGTCGGGCTCGTCCCTGTTGTCTTCCTTGTGAGATTTTCTGTGCAGAATCTCTTTCAGCACCTTCAGGATCTCTGCTCTCTCTGACGTGGCTGCACTGTTTTGATCTGATGTGGGCTCAGACTTGGGCTTACTAGTGGCACGTTGAGAGGGGTTCCGATGCCGGGTTTCTGGGCTTAATGCTCCGGACGATGGGGATCGGCTATTTCTGGGTTGCCGGCTGGCTTCCCAGGTGGCTCCACCCCTTGGGTTGTTGGATGGGTGTTGCCAGTCCCAGAATCTTTCAGAGCGCCCGCTCTGGTGCTTCGGACGAGCACCATTGCGGTTGTGCTGCCCTCTGCTGGCTTGGAACTGTCTTGACTCTCTGTACAAAGGTCTGTGGTGTTGTGGGGCGCCCTCTAGAGTCAGCTCTGAATAGTGTTCAACGGAGACAGGGAAGATTGTGTGGTTTTTCACAGTCTTTTCGGACACAGTCTTTTGCTTGACATAAGCTTTGTGGGCCAAGTCTCGTAGCTGTTGGGTAGACATGGTCCGTGGACAGGCCAGGACGCCCATGTAATGACTCACTGTGGGATGCAGATTTCGGAGAAACAGAGTTCTGAAGTTGAAATCCTCTTCCATACCTGGCTCGTTCCGTGCTCCGAAGTAGGCTTGTCGGAATCGGCCGTAGTAGGTCTGTGGGGTTTCAAGTCTTGTCTGCCTGAGGTCCATGGCGATGATGAGCCCTTGGTCTGATTCTGGATCAGAGAATTCTTGGATCAAAGCTTGTCGCAGCTGCTGGTAGTCAGTTTTGACAGTCTCTGGTTGACGGTCTAGGAAGCTGCGCACGTCATGGCTAGACGTAATTCTTAGCAGATAAAATCTGTCCCAAGTAGTTACATTGGCGAGAGTCTGTAAATGAAAGTCAATGTCTTGCAGGTAGGCATGCACGTTGTGGCCTCCTGCAGGGTTCGGAGTGAACGTAGGGATGTTTCTGGCCAGCTTGTCGAGTTCTTTGGGGGCCATGCCGTGGTTAGCGGCAGGGGTTCTCTGGAAGCTGGCTGGTGACATCTTGAGTAATGGGCTTTCAACCCCCCTTTCAGCTCTGAGTTCGTGGCTGAAAGGTACGGACTTGCTGGTTAGGGGAAACTTTGTGGTGTGCGTTTCCCCTTCCCGGTCATTCTGCAGTCTATACGAGTGTTTCAACTCTTTGTGAACACTGTCAAGTTCATCTTTGAGATCATGTCTCTGCTGAGTAAGCTCGTGGATTTCAGCTCGGGCTGCGTGCAAGTGTTTTTTTGCAGGCCTTGGCTTTAGCGTCTCTTTCTTTTAGTTCAGTCTCTGCTCTTGCAAGGAGAGCTTCACCTTGTCGGAGTTTCTCGTTGAGTTTCTCTCTGGCGTTTCTCTCCGCTTGCTTTCTTTGGTCTGTGTCAAGACGAAGATCACCCAGGGCCTTTTGAAGTCTTTCCGCTTCTTTCTGTAGCGCTGGGTCTGTTGCATCCTCTGTCCCGCGCTGGTCGTGGGTCTCGCGGAGTAGTTGATCTAGACGACTCTGCGCGTGGGCCTGGTTCCTCCGGGCCCCCTCCGCTTGAAGCTTTAGCGTTGCAGCTTCCTGCTCCAGGTTGATGCTGCTCCTTTCGCTGAGCCGTGCCTGGGCGACGAGGGTGTGAGCGAGGTTTCCAACAATTTTGGCCCAGTCTTTGTAGCTGTAGCTCTGGGTCGGATCGTGGGCCATCAGCTTGTCCAAGTCCATACTGTACATGAACATTTTGGCGGCCTCAGTTGATAGGTGTGATCTTATAAAGCGAAAATTTGCGATATTAAATTTAACTCGATTACAAACTAATTTTATCTGAGATTTAAAGGTCAGTTTAGAGTCTATTATGATACCTAGATATTTAAATTCAGACACAACTTTTATTTTTTCCCCTGACACATAAATATCTTGCTGAATAGTTGTAGTGTTTGATTTCGAAAAAAACATTGAAACTGTTTTTTTTACATTAAGTTTTAAGCAAGATTTATTTAACCATTCAGACACATGAACCATTGACTTTGTAAGCTTTTCGGCAACTTGTTTGCTGTTTTTACCATGGGTATAAATAACTGTGTCGTCAGCATACATTTGAATGCCGACATCTGGACAAACTGACGGTAGATCGTTTATGTAAAGTGAAAATAAAAGAGGTCCCAAAATAGAACCCTGAGGAACCCCCGTAGACATGACAAGGGGCGATGAATGGCAGTCACTAATCCTGACTGACTGTTAGCGATTCGATAGATATGATTCTATCCATTTTACTGCATCTAATGAAAAATTGAATTTCTTTAATTTGCTTAATAATATTTTATGATTTACAGTATCAAATGCCTTTTTAGATCGAGAAACACAGCTCCAACCACACCCCCTTTATCCAATAGATGTTTGATATTTTCCATTAAAAAACAATTTGCAGTTTCCGTAGAATATTGAGTTCTGAAACCAAATTGCATAGAATGAAGGGAAAAAGTAGAAGTATTTAGATGTGTTATTATTTGTTGGGAAATCAATTTCTCTCCAACTTTTGATACTGTAGGTAAGATGCTGATTGGTCTGTAATTATCCACTAACAATGGATCTCCATTTTTAAAAACTGGTACAACCGCAGCTGACTTCCACACCCTAGGAAATACTGCCTCAATGAAGGAGAGATTAACAATTTTAGTTACTGGTGTTAACAATGTGGAACTGAGTTCTTTTAGCATGCACATATCTATACCAAATATGTCTCTAGTCCTGGAAGCTTTTAATGTTCTTATTGTCTGTAAGACTTCAGATTCTGTCACTGTCCCTAAATTGAAAATAGGCTCTGAATTGTTTATCGGGCAAAATTTTAAATTATTAGATGAAAAACTTTGGGCAATAGTTGATACAGATTCAATAAAAAAATTATTAAAAGCATCTACAACTTTGTTTGTGTTATTTATAATTTGTCCATTTATCTTAATTTCTACAAGTTTTTTATTTCTAGTGTCCTGTCCTACAAGTTTCTTCAATTGGTTCCAAATTATTTTAGAATCCCCTTTTGCGTTTTCTATTATTGTCAAAAAGAAGTCTGCTTTGGCCTTACGAATAGCTTTAACCGTCTTATTTCTCAATGTTGTAAACAGATTTTTAGCACTAATTGACTTAGTTTTAATCGCTCTTTTTAACGCCAAATCCCTCTCTTTCATTAGTTTGAGTATATCTGAGTTCATCCAAGGGAGTATATTTTTATTATGTTTGTGTTTAATAGTACTACTAAAATCTTTAATTGTTCTCTCAATTTTCGCAACGAAAGATGCACAATCCACTTCACAATTCGTTCCCGACAGTATGCGATCCCAATCTATCTGCTGGACACCATTTATAAATCCTTCCTGGCAGTTTTTTGGGATTCCAACATGCCCCCGTTCTCTGGCAGAATAAACAAATCTCTTTTTAGAGAGCTTTCTCGCCACAAGGATCAAATTGTGATCAGAAAGACCAGCCAACATATTATATGATTTAGTAATTCTCTCAGGTCGGTTGGAAAATACCAAATCAATCTGAGTGCTGCTAGATGTAGTAATTCTCGTTGGCCCTTTGATCATTTGAACTAAGTCAAATTTGTCAGTTTTTTTTTTTAGTTTTCTTCTACATAATGTATCCTCCCAATTTATATTTATATCCCCAAAAATAATGATCTCTTTATTTCGATTAGATTCTTTCAATAATTTTTCTAACCTTTCATAAAAAATGGCATCTGAAGATGGGGGGCGATATATCGCAACAATTGTAAAAGACATCTGTTGTGATAATATGATGTTTAAGCCCACACATTCCAGTTCATGATCATTCTGCCACTGAATTTCCTGACACTGAATGCTATTTTTTATATATATCATGACACCACCACCCCTTGCTCCTTCTCTCGAGAGACAAGATCCAGATACACAACAAGTGTATCTGGATCTTTTCTCTCGCTTCCATGCGAAGCGAAAACTGCACCACGCCGCCGACCCACGTACTCGCCACAACAGCCTCCGTCCATCGCAGCGCCACACACCCTCAGACCCGGACTTTCTCCATACAGTGCCTCAATAGATCGCCCCGATACCACGCCATCGCTTCCTCGGACAGACAAGTCGTCCACAATTGACGACGATAACAAAGGAAGGAGAGGTTTAGGACATTGTGCAGAGGAACACGAAAATGTACCTGAAAGTACCTGCAAGGTAGGAGTGTCGCGTTTATCATCTGCTCATTGATTAGCCTCTCCCGGCGTCTTAAAGTGGTGCGGGCCAGGGCACGGGTGAATGTCTCCAGATAACATTAAACATATAGCGGTAATTAATCCAGTTGTCAGTGGCGATTTAGTCGGTGTTATTGATTTAGTTTTCTTGGTAAATTTATTATAAAGTGATGGATAGATCAAGGCCATGGCCAGTGTGTAAGTTCCATAGCCAATGCTTGCGTTTGCCGATTCCTTGAATGTTTGTTTGTAACCCAAGACTTCATATATCAACGGTTTGTCATTTAAATTAAGCAGAGGAAAGGTGTTACCAAACATCCGAGTAGAATTAGCATGAATAGGCATTAAGATCTTCACAAGCAAACAATAGACTAGGAGCGCTAAAACAGCCCCTCTCCCACCTGCCGCCATTGCATTCCCAACAGATGACAGAACAGAAAAATAGCAAGATGGGAAAGATTGAAGTAGAATGAAACAAATAAATAAGTAAATAAATGAATAGGTCTGTAATGAAATGGACAAATACTAACACAGAAAGTGTTATAAGAGATAAGGAGGCCTGAGCCTGCTATCCAGTCTTTAAGATAGGGCCAGCAGGTGAGTGGGGGCTATCGGGGTAGAAACCCTAGGACGATGGTGTGGCTTGGAAAAGAGATGGGCCAAACACTTAAAATATCCGGGAGATATCTAGTATTCTGTGGCTTATAGTAAGTGGAATGGGTTTTACTAAATTTAGTTTACCTGCGGTGAATTGAGGCCACTCTGGTGGGGAACCCGTGGCTCAGTCAACTCCTCCGACGGTTCCCAACACTTGACCGCAGTGTTCTCGGGCAACTTTGTTGTCTCCCTGTACCTTGCTGCGCCCTCTCAAACAACCTGACTTTAAACACAACCGGCACCCCGAGGTGTCAACTGCCAGACGGCACGGCAAAATGGATTTTCCCCAGAACCCTCAAAAAGAGTGGCCCCTCTTTAGGCCTTGGTTTAGGTAATTATTCCAAAATTGCCTTGTGTGTCGGCTGACGTGGTTGACGTTACCTTTTGGAGTGCCAAATTGCTGATGTCGCAGTTGCGTGCCGCACACAGCCAGCGTCAGTACCGCCGGTCGGATAACCTCGCTTGCGGGCTACCGATCAGAGATCGCCACAACTCACCACAGTGCTCTAGTGAATGCCACCTATAAATACACAAAGGTTAAACAATTGAAACTTAAATTGGATTAATGTTTGCTTGTTTAAACCAAATGGGTTGATTTTTTTTTATGTAGTAATAAGAGTCAAAGGTTTTACTAAACAATAATAAACAAAAGGAAATTATGATAATGATGGTATTTTATCAAAATAACCTAACCCCAAAAGAAAAAATAGAAAATAAAGAAACCAGATGAAACACAGGAGGAGGCAGGCTGTAGTAGTGTGTTTGTGCCACACGGGTGCGTACTTCCTCAGTGGTGGTCCATCTGACTGAACAGACAAACTTAATTCGAATTAAATTCAAAGAAGTTTAAATCAAATTTAAATAAGCATGCAAGAAGAATTAAAGAAATTCCGAATAATATCCGATAATTACCAATGATAACAGTAAAGTATCATTAATAATTATGAAGTAATCAAAAGAGAAAAGTAGAAATAAGCCAAGCAGGATGAAACACAGGAGGAGGCAAACCGTAGTAGTGGGTTTTCACCACAAGGGGGCACACTTCCTCCCTGTGGTTAACCTGGTTGAATCAGTTGAATTTAAATTTAAATTCAAAGTTGTTTGAACCAATCTTAAATAAGCATGTAAAAGGGATGTTAAAGATCAGAATTGTATCTTAATCAGATTACTGTAAAATATCAGTGATAAGAGAAAAATTAAAGATTAAAAATAACAATGAAAACCACAAGGACAGAGGGGAATAGACCAAGTTCAAAACAGAAATGACAGCAAGAAAGGTGATAAGCCGACTTAGCAGGGGGATACCTCAAGGCGGCGCCCTCCCTTCTAAGTGGATATCAGTGGCTGAACTGAACTTTAAGTTGAAGTTTTAATTCAAATCTTGTTTGCACCAAACTTCAAGTAAATGTACCAGTCAAAAGCAGGAAAATTGTCTAACACGAAATAATATTTGCACGAGCAAAGCTGTAAATGCAAATAATTATTGAGAATTTAGACAGGCTAATTCACTAGTCACACTAGTCACATGGAATTTAGCAGTAAGAGAGCATTATCTGATAACGGCCACGAGATGCCGCTGTTGCGCTCATGCAGGCTGAAATCAAAAGGCGAGGCGTAATTTGAGACTTCTAAACACTTAAAGGACGCCCTCTGGTGTTTAGCAAGCGGAATTACAACCAACTTTGATGTGATTCAACACTAAGAGCGTTTCTGCGCGTTGATTTTCTGCAAAAATCACGAGTAATTCATTGAGACCTCGGCAGGTCTTGCGGTGCTATTATACTACACACAAACGGGTGGCAGAGTTTCTTTGCTGCATTACGCGTAAATGTGGACAAATTGTACGCCTGCCGTTTCGACTCCCATTACACATTATCAATATAGCACTTATGATTTCAACGTGTTAGGTTTCCGATTAATTAGCTACATCAATGTTAACCAGGAGTTATCGTTAATCTAACGATTATAATATCAAGCCTTTTAACTGTAGATGGAGAACATCGTCCATCCAGTTTTATTCACGCTCTGAGAAGATTTCTTCGTTCTAACAGGCGGATTTGATAATATTAAAAATGTAGTACTGCAAAAGAGATTTTCATCGTTTTTGCAGGAACAAATTTAGTACTATGAAACTGCAGTTTACTTTAGCGATTAACAGTGACCAAAATGTTTAAACATATTTAGGGCTGTTAATCGTGCTGAACTGAAATTCGCTTTGTGCCTTTGCGGTCAGTTCAGTCCGGGAGCTCGCGTTGCGCGACTCACGGTTTGAAGCGCGCATACAAAGATTAAATATCAATATACACAAAGATTGAAACTGAATTGCTCATAAACAAGTTTAAAATGTGCCTGCATTCTCCACCAAACTGTAAGGAACCTGGGTCAGGCTTTGGGGATACGTATTCAAAGATTAGTAATTTACAATTAATAATCGTTCATACGGGTTTGACCCAGATAATCATACATGTTAAATCTCCCAAAAAGGGATAATATTCCCTGCATCTGTATTCATATATGTACTTAGGCAATTAACCACAAAGGATTATAATTAATTGCATATGTAGACTAAATTTTACAGACAGGTTAAAATTAGCTCAATTGTATATCAATACTTAATCAAAACGGATTATAATTAAATATTTAAAATATCAATTATGTCTATCATAGATCGATCGTCAGGATAATCTTTAAGGGGATTAATTTAGGATTGAATGTTTGTCCAGCAAACCTGATAATTCGATCTCATTAAACCTCACAAAATTATCCTACTTTATAGACTTTCAAGAGAAATTATTCCTCTGGCCACAAGGAACAACTTTGCTGATCTATACCTCTTTAAGTAGGCTATCAATAAAATTTTAAAGCATGTAGCTTTGGATCGTATACATTAAAGGGACTTGTATATGAGCATAGAGACAGAATCAATAAATTAATATAATGAATTTAATAAAGGCAAAATTACGTATACCGGTTATAACAAACAATAAATGTATTTACAAACACAATAATGGCAACGACACAATGAAAGAGAATGCATCAATAAAGAGAGAGAGAGAATGAGAGAGAGAATGAGAGAGAGAGAAAGAGAGATCAGTAAGGATCACAGTTTTGCAAAATTCACCTGGACAAAACCTCTGAGAGACCACAAGTAATCAACATCACCCTAAACGGAGGTAAACAAATCTTAATGCCATGAAAACTTAGTAAACGAAATACTTGCACATATATAGCTCTTTTGTGTGGCTGATATGAAGAAGGCGTGTGTGTCTCGGTCCTGGGAGCGTCACGTGTTCACTCACTCTTCCAGAGCGAGCCAAGCGCGGCGATTTTGAATGTCCGTTTGAGGTGAAGTTGCCGGTTGATAATTCAGGCTAAGTTCATTTCACTCGTCGGTGGAAATGAACCAAGAAGAATTCGAAAATGGAAAATAAAAACTTAAAGAAACAAACAAACAAAGAAAAAGATCCCCGGAGGGGGATCACGCAGGAGTTACATGATGATGGGGAAGAGGAGAACGAAGAAGAGAGTCAAGCTTGGCTGCGTCTCTTTAAAGCACTTCTTTTCACGCCTTCTCTCGCGTGAATAAACCAAATTACCTGTGAGAAAAGTGCGCGGCAAAAGTGTTCCTTTCTCCTGTCGAGGCCCCTCATTTAGATGTTTTATGGCCGTGGCCGAATTCGGTCAGAATCATTCCAAAATATGGTACAGCATAGTAAAATACATTTTACGGTATGTTCATATACATATATGGCTTGACCAGCCTTAGGGCGTTCTGTACATATCAGAAACGACATGTAAGGAGGATTATATTGAAAAGTTACATTAAAAGCATAATTAAAAACCCTTGTAGTTTGTTTAGAACTACTATACACTCACAGATACCTTCATAGGACCTGGGCAATCGGATGAACATAACAACATATCAAATATATTTCGGTAAAGTCTTTATATGATGAAGTTAATGAAAGTTTCGTGTGTGTGTGTGTGTGGGTGTTGGAATGTGCTCTGGTCTCCATTCTGGCCTGGCTCTGAGGAGATAACAATCTCTTTGAGGCCTGACCCCCTGCTGTGTTTGTGTGTGTTGTACACAAGTTCCTTCTTGCTGGAAAAGGGGAGGCTTGGTTTTAACTCAGTTCGCTATGAAAGTGTCAATGAACGCCATTAGGGCAGACTCTGTGGTGCCGGCTTGAGTTATGGACCAGAGTCAGAGAGGTTAGAAGCATTCTTACATGTATAAGTGAATGAGTCGTCCTGACATAGTCCAGATACCCTACAATATTAAAAGGAAAGTTTGTTAAGAACCAGAATTGAAAAGGATATTAAGATATCTTTAATACTTCTTATGTTACAGGCATGCAAACTTTTTTGAATGGTTAACGATGGCAGGTAAGGTAAGGTAAGGTAAGGTAAGGTAAGGTAAGGTAAGGTAAGGTAAGGTAAGGTAATTTATTTATAAAGCACAATTAAAACAACGGGTAGTTGACCAATGTGCTGTACAATTTGTAGAAACATGCAACAAGCGAAATGTACAGAACATTTATACATTGTAATACATATATCTAACAGCTCTTACCAAGCAAACAAGCTACCAACATATCAGCAGTTAGAGTTAGACAGAAAAGCCAGAGAAAAAATATGAGTTTTTAAAAGAGATTTAAAAGATACCAATGTGGAGGCAGTTCTAATATGCAAAGGCAAACTATTCCAGAGTTTCGGAGCCAACACTGAAAAAGAACGATCACCCCAAAATTTTCGTCTAGACTTTGGGACAGTTAAGAGTTTCTGGTCAGAAGACCTAAGTGATCTTGATGGTGAGTATATCTGCAACAAATCTGAGAGATAGGGTGTAATGTAATGATACAAAGATTGTAATGTAATGTAATGATACAAAGATTTTTACCCCTCTGTAATTTGGCACCAAATCTCAGGTGAAAATTGTCATTTTTGACCCTCCTCTACAAAATACTGAATTACTCAGTCATCACTTTATAAATGGCTTTTCCTATCACTGCTATGCTGTGATGCTACACACAACTCTACCTCTCATTCCAGCCTAATGATCCGACGAGAGCTGCTCGCATCTCAGCCTGCCTGACAGACTTTTCACCAGTAGATTCACAGGTCCATATTAATTCCAAATTTGTCCATGCACAAAAAACACAACAAATCAGCAGTTATTAGTAGAAAGGGGGCAAAGTAATTAAACAACCAAATTATATAGTAGTCAAATAGACACATCGGAAGTGCATGTTTGAATAGTCAGTGCGTATGTAATTGCGTACGATGTGCATCTCTGAGAGAGTGTGTGTTGGAATGTTTGTGTGGGAGAATGGCTTTGCGGCACTGACCAATTGTAGCAGATCGCAAGGTTTCTGAAGAGTGTCTGGGGACCGCCGTGGACTCTGAGATGATTCTTTATCCGACGGGGCTTTCCTATTCGGACGGCTGAATGAAGACGATACGTGAAGGTGCGTTGCGCCAGTTCACAGACTCAATGAAGACAGTAGGCTATGTCTGGAAGCATCAAGCGACAGGAACACGAGCCCCACTCCACACGGAAACTCAAACTTTTTTTTACTCCTCTATGACAACCCTCTCACGAGAACTACATACACTTGTGACGTCTCTCTCCAGATGCGTGAGTTTCGCCCTTATATTTGCTTCTTTCATTAACTGATGCACGCCTTCAACCTTGCGAAGACAGAGTTGCTTGTGGTCCCGGCCAACCCAACTCTACACCACAACTTCACCATTCATCTAGGCTCGTCATCCATAACTCCATCAAGGTCAGCTAGGAACCTTGGGGTTGTAATTGATGATCAGTTGAACTTCACAGACCACATTGCTAGAACTGCCCGGTCCTGCAGATTTGCCTTATACAACATCAGGAGGATCAGGCCCTTTCTATCAGCGCATGCTACACAACTCCTTGTCCAAGCGCTTGTTCTATCCAGACTGGACTATTGTAATGCTCTCCTGGCTGGTCTTCCAGCTTGCTCTGTCAAACCTCTGCAACTGATCCAGAATGCTGCAGCTAGAGAAGAGAGCCCACATCACTCCTCTCCTCATAAAATTGCACTGGTTGCCAGTTGCTGCTCACATCAAATTCAAGTCACTGACTTTTGCCTACAGAACAAACACTGGCACTGCTCCCTCTTACCTGAACTCATTACTTCAGACTTACGTGCCATCCAGACATTTGTGCTCTGTAAGTGAACGCCGTCTTGTGGTACCATCTCAAAGAGGCACAAAATCCTTTTTTTGGACCTTTACCATGACTGTTCCCTGCTGGTGGAATGATCTGCCCAACTCAACCCGAGCTGCCGAGTCCGGAGCCATTTTCAAGAAATGGCTTAAGATGCATCTTTTTCGGCAACACTTGATCCATTAATACTAACACTTTATCTTCTATTCTATTCTATATCTATTATCTTTCTAAAAAAAATAAAAAAATACACGTACTGTGTTAGATTAAACTATTGCACTTGCATATTGTTGTCCTACTGTTAGTTTAACTGCTTCTATTGTTCTCATTTGTAAGTCGCTTTGGATAAAAGCATCTGCTAAATGAATAAATGTAAATGTAAATGTATTTATGTTTGTCTTTCTACAGGAAAAAAAGGTTGACACGGAATGACCCTTCTGGTATTGCCATCCTTGTGGGGACATTTATGTGTGTGTGTGTGTGTGTGTGTGTGTGTGTGTGTGTGTGTGTGTGTGTGTGTGTGTGTGTGTGTGTGCATGATCTTCTGCTGATGATGAGGAATGTGTGCTGTAACCATGGTGACCGAGCTCACAGCATTACTGAACAGATAAGCCAGAGCAACACTTCTCTTAAGGCAGAATATGATTCCTTTCCCTGGTAAATGTGCGCTACTAAAATTAATCTACTTATCACTTTACCAGTGTGGCATATTTCTTTGTGCTCTTTATTTACTGTCTTTTAAGTGGTGTGTCATATCAGACAGTAAAGTATGAAGACATGATGCATGAGATAGGATGATGGTCTGATCATATCCTTTCATTCATATTTCCTTTCACTCTCACTATTCCTCTTGAGTTTTATAGGTAAGTGTGTTTTTCATTTGGGTTTTCTGTAGTCAAGCATTACTGTGTTTAGGTTCACCAACAGGGACAGATCAAGAGATGTAGTCTTTGGCTCATTTGATTTGGACTTTGTACCAGGGTTTAACTGAACAGACTGTTCATACACACACACACACACATACACACCCACACCCACACCCACACACACACACACACACACACACACACACACACACACACACACTTCACAAGCGTCGCTGAGTAATACAGCTTACAGCAGGTTTAAGATAAGAGGCTTGTTATGAGTTTTACACACTGAGAATGAGAGTATATATTCAAACCAATGCGTTCCTCATGTATGGTTTTAAAGGGGTCATATGATGCTATTTTCAAAGATCATTATTTGGTGTATTTGGTGTAATAGAATATGTTACCATGTTTTAATGTAAAAAAAACACACATTATATTTCACATATTGTAGATTATTGTAGCTCCTTTATGCCCCGTCTTTCTACAAAGCCCCTCCTTCCGAAAAGCTTAGTGTGCTCTGATTGGCCAGCAAACTCAGTGCTTTGTGTTTGACCGAACCCCTAAAGCGGTGACGGAAATGTTACGCCGCTTACCATAATCGCGAGTTTCAGCATCCAAAGCAAGTATTAAGACAGTTAGTAATGTCGTCAGTTTTACCATATCAGTTCGAGCCGAATCGGATTTTGAAAATGCAGATGACCAAACCGATCGGATGCTCGTAAGTATTACTGTACACAAGCCACGGTTCAACTACACGTGACAAACGCCGGCAGTTTGGGTTGTACTGTTCTGGAACAGTGTTGTAAATAAATCTTAACCACTGATTGCTCTAATTCAGGGGTGTCAAACTCAGTTCCTGGAGGGCCACAGCCCTGCAGAGTTTAGCTTCAACCCTAATTAAACACACCTGATCAGTTAATCAAGTCCTTCAGGCTTATTTGAAAACGGCAGGTGTGTGTGTGTTGCAGCAGGGTTGGAACAAAACTGTGTAGGGCTGTGGCCCTCCAGGAACTGAGTTTGACACCTGTGCTCTAATTGCATCCACTTTCGGACGGGCAAATAAAGTACTTTGGCTTTTGCATAAAAACACACAGCGTCTCCACGACATGGGGGCAGCAACACTACTTAGATTAGATTAGATTAGATTAGATAATACTTTATTGTCAGACAATTGATTACTGAAGCCCCGTGTGCATTTGGGCGCCATTATGCAAATATTTCCTCGAGTCAGTCAGTCACCTTCATTTATATAGTGCTTTTAACAATATAGATTGTTTCAAAGCAGATTTACAGTGATAATAGGAAATTAAAGTAACAGAGATTGTTTTGGCTTTACAGCAGATCTAGAATAAAGTTATTGTCCAGCTAAAGTTAGTTTTGATTGATTCACTTCCGTCGCAACGATCATTAGTTATTAACTTAGGGGCCGCTAACACGACACCGTTCTAACAGAAAACCCCTAATGCAATCCAGCCACTCAGTTGCACAAAACAGTGCCTGGTGGTTCGCTTCCGCACATCGAGAATCGTTTTGTCTAAACCCTGCAGGAGAGCCGCTTCAGGGGATCGAGAACGAATCTTGAATGATACTGAAAATCAGCCTCGGGGTTCCCTGTCTGATTTCGAGTATGGTTCCCTTAGTAGAATATTCGGAGGCTGGTTCCCTTAGTAGAATATTTCAAAGCATGGCAAAACCTGCCAAATATTTCTGCAGTCAACCCAGTGCAGGGAATTGGAACAGGAAGTAAACTGCTGGTAAGGGTCTGGACCATTCAGACACACACTAATTATTCATATTCACTATATTTAATCAATATAAAGGTCTATGAAACTCTCCCCCAAAACTAAACTCACAAATGAAGTTACTTTGTCAGCCGGGTGTCCGGTTACAAAACACTTTAAGACTGATAACAGACTTTTACGACCTCAAAGGAATGTGGCCACATGCGCCACATGCTCAAGAGAGAGAGACAATCTTTAATTAAATAAACTTTGCGGTATTACTCTGTTCTATGAAGGAACATGCCTCACAGAAACCATGATGATTTACTGTCTCGTGTACTATTAGGTATAACAACATGGTATGTTTGATTGGGGTGTATGTGGTTGCACAACCACCCAACGGTCAATATAACTTCACCTGTATCATTCTTCCTACCTAATTAATCCTCATTTAATGACACATACTTTGATGTACATCACCTTCTCTTAGAATGCAATTTGAATTTGTTATGTCTATTTGAGCTTGAATGAACAGTCTAAGCACGCTGGGGACAAAGACCATAAATCAACTAAGAGCCGCTTCCCCTCTTGGACATGTCACCTTACTCATAGGTCCATTCAAACCTTAGGGGTGGTTCTTTTTCAGACTATATCAGAGACAGGCAATAGTGACCGCCCTCTCTTGGTTTTCCATCCTGCCGCAAACACTGTCTCGGGTGATACGGGGAAACCCCCCCTCCCCCCTCCATGGGGGCCAAGAGGCCTTCCAGCAGGCCTGGATCCCAACCAGATCCGGCCTCATGGAAAAGAGAGGAGACTCTCTCACAAAGAACCAAAGACAATCTCAGGAGTTTTGGAACAAAGACTCCAACCAACAACGACTCCAATCACCTATCCTTCCGACTTCCTCACTTCTCCTGGGTACTCGGCGTGGCCTCAACAGAGTCCCAGGCCTTGACCAAACCAATCATGCGTTCCTGGAGAAAGAGAACGCTCAACCAACTTCCACTTGACACTGCCGGAACCATCAACGACTTCAATTTTCAACAACTTCAAGAATTGTTCCCATTACAAATGCAAGTATTCAATTCAATGAAATGTGAAAATGAAATTCTGATGGTTCTTCTCATAGACCCTCTTCCGGTTTCCAATTTCATCCTATCACTAACCTATTTATGTATTCATGTGTGTATGTTGTTTAGTTTATTTATATTCATATAAATATCTATATTTAGTTAATAAAACTTGTACATAATATGTATTTGGTTCTGCTTTGTTTGCAATACAATGTCACTTTATGATCACGGTTTTTGCTACTGGCTCATCGTGCGGTATATGCGAATAAATAATTATTCTTCTGTGGCCATGGAAGATACCCTTTTCTTAGAATAAATTAATAATCAAAAGAGTTCGTTGGACGAACTGATTAATGGATTGTAATATTAATTCAGCCACATCAAGTTAATCAAATTAACTGACCCAAATATTTATAATTAATAATAACAAGATATTATTGATTATTAATATTTCCAAAAAGCTGAGTTCCTTACATTATGGTGGAGAATTTTAAGGCATCGTATTAAACATTGTATGCAAGCAGACAGTAATCAATCATATGTTGTCCCATAAGTTGTTATTAACATCTCATACACACGCACAAGTATCTGAAATCAGCAAAACTATAGCCTGAATATGCCTTCCTACGAATGGCAGAAAGTTTCTCAAATGCTATAATGCATATTTAAATCGTACGATAAGAAACTCCTGATATTAGCGAAGAAATCCTAATTTCAGATAGAAGTCGAGCGTACGTTAAACCTTCTCTGACGGAGAAATCTCAGATTAGCCGCGCGTATAAATGGTACCAGAACAAATTAATCTGATTATGGACGAAGAAAACTCCATTCTCAGCATTTTGAAGGTGATCTGAGCGATGCTCCTCAGTCACCAATCAAGGCCTTGTTGTTCGTTACTTCATTGTATTCATATTAAACCGCCGAAGTGCTCATATGAAACAATCGCGTCAAATTAGTGGTATAAATTCTAGCCTAGCTAACTAGTAGGCTAATTTGCCATTGTCTGGGAAAGAACGGTGCTGTTTGATTTGTGAAAGAGTCACTCACATGCAACGTCATGTGCCTAAGCGAGAGACTCAGTGCAAACTTTCAGCACAGCTCGTCCGCTGCTCCGGCCGATCTGTGTTGTTGGTTGGCATTGCGTCCGGAACGCGAGCAGGCGTTCCTATCTAGTTTTTCTGACAACAGCACCAATCTCACAGACCCTCGTGTAAACAAGCGACGGTTGTAGCCAATAGCTCCCTCAATCCTAACTTACACGCATAACTTACAAGTAAAACCCTCTACCTCGAGTTTTAGCACCGCCTAAAAACTTAGACACTTTAGAGCGTAAAGTGTAACCTTAAACCAAAGACTATAGATTTTGCGTGATTCGAACTGAGTGATTTGAACACGAGT
The DNA here is from genome assembly GCA_026230005.1 of Gila orcuttii. Taxonomy (NCBI): domain Eukaryota; kingdom Metazoa; phylum Chordata; class Actinopteri; order Cypriniformes; family Leuciscidae; genus Gila; species Gila orcuttii. Next base: position 44,124,624 of record JAPDVR010000016.1, on the reverse strand, counting down.
AATGAGAGTCAAAGCTCTTCGAGGCTTTGAATCAAAGGAGTCAACTGCGTCACAAATGATTCTTTGTTTGAAGCGCCCTCGCTGGCGACCCCTGCGGGTCAAAACAGTGGAAGTGTAGCGGAAACTCAAATCAACGGAACACCTTTTTCAAACCAATCGCAAAGGTTTTATCAAAAGGTGTAATCAGGTAATGGCAATCCGCGAGCTACCTAATATCGTTTAATATGAGGTGTCTTTCAAGGCACAATATCCTAGTAAACTGTAGGGCTCATTTAATGAAAGCTTGAATTGAAAGTCAATCAGACCCTTTATCAAATGCGTCATTAAATGTGTACGAATCTATAAAGTGATACAAGATCACATAGAGATCAGATACACACTGGTTCACGAACCGTTGAAATTTAAAACAATTTCGAAACAGCTATTACGCGTAACGAAGCCCAGTTTAATAAAATCACGTGAACTTAGCAGTGATACCCACTCCGAATGATTTGAGACGAATGATTCACCCTGGTGTCAGAGCTTCACGAAGCACGTCTCATAAGAGGGTTAAACCACTCTCTTCTCTCTCTCTTTCTCTCGCTCGACCCCTTCCTCTTGGTTTCACTTTCAGATTGAAACCCAGATACTGTGGTTTTCATTTGTGTTTCTTTTATTTCGACCCAAACCTACCCCTATCGTATTCTGTGTCTTCACACCTGTTGAGCCTGAATATTCCTATTCGGTTAAGTTGAATTTAATTAAATTTGCGATTTAATTAAATCAATTTGCTTATTCAATTTCCACTCTAGTTACCAGAGCTATGAGAACACTCGATGTTTAATTTTTATTTTTTGATTTTATTTCAATTTATTTATTTACTTTTGTTTCAGCCTGAATTCTTATATTCAGCTAAATAAAGCTAAATTTGGAATTTAATTAAATTACTTGATATGCTTCCCTTTCCCTTTTAGTTTCTTAGAGCTATAAGGACGTTCTTACTTTACCTTTACCTTATTTTAGATCACTAGTCACTATCCTCATCTTCTCTCTCTCTTTAGGATTACAATATCTAGCCACTGTTGTTTCCTTAGCGAGTTACACAGGTCATTAATATCCTACTTCCTGTCTGTGTTTACCCATCCTCACTCCTTAGCACCAAGCTAAGTACATGAAGTACGGCTAAACACAAACGCACAGTAGGCCCCAGACAGAACTGGAAACACTTCCTGTTGCTTCTTCTTCTTCTTTTGGACCTTGAGATGTTTGATGTGTCCCTGCTAGCTTAGTCTAACAGCAGCATAACCCATAAGTGACTCCTGTTTACCTATGTCTCCTAGCTAAATCTAAATAGGTAAAAGACTCCTTTCTTCCTCTTCTTTTCTGGTTTCATCCTATTGTTGTATTTTGGTTTTGCTCTATCTGTTACTCTCGTAGCACAACATGTGAGAAGAACCATCAGCATTTTTGAGTAATAGGTTATGACATGTAAGAGCCCAGTCATCAGTCGATGCTGCTTAAAGCACGTCAAAGATACTCAAAATTTTTTTTTTGTGTGTGTGCTCCCCAACACTAAATTTTAGCTGCTCCACATAGCCGTTCTCCCACACAGATAGCTCACCACCTCTGTAGAAACTTGCATTTGCCTTTGCCATTTCTCTCTTGTGTTCCCACAAGTGTGCCAGTAGGCCTCAGACACCCAGCCCTGCCACCAGGACCACCTGGAGACCCGGCAGAGCAGTGTCATGGACATCCTTTAGCCGGAAGCAGGCAACGACCTGCCACGGCAGAGAAAGGAACAGTTAGACGACAACGAAAGCGGACGTCCGGCCTGAGCCACCTAGAGCTGACCAGAATCATCTTCTCCTTGGCCGCGCTCCCGCAGGCCTCAAACAGGAGGTAAATGAACTAATGCTGCCAGCCACAGAATTCCACAGAGAACAAACCCTGCTCAGCGTGAGAGGACACAGGACCGATGCAAGGACCCTGACAGAGCAGAGCAACTGAAAGAGATCATCAGTTTTCAGGCGGACGACAGCTCTGAGCACCTGCAAACCGACGGGTAAAGAACTGTTTCACTCAAAGAACTTAAAGAAATGGTTGAACTCAAAGAGAGCTAAAGCCATCAATGTGCAGCGGAAGTCCGAACACTGACTTAGCGATGCTGTAACATTATTGACGCACTCCATGTGGTCCAACGATGGCTGCAACAGTCCAACCCACTTCAAATGGACCACACAAGAAAGACGTACCCTGCTGACCTTCACATCAGCAGCGTAAGCTTCCCCAGCCCTGCACAAAGGGGGGAGGAGCCAAAGCCCTCGGCTTAACACTTCACCAGCCAGTGTCCTGAGAGCCCCTGCAACTGCAGGAGGAAAAGGTAACTCAGACAAACCCTGAAATGGCACATGAAGTGACACTCAACAATCTCAAGTGAAAGGTCAGAAACATCCCTGCCAATCTACAAGACATTGATTTTCACCTGCAGTCTCCAACCGGTGTGGCACACCGAGACAGACTCCATCTGATCTGGACACATCCAGCCCAGCTGGGCCCTGGCCAGACACCAAGCAGAACAGACCTAGAAGGGCCTGTGCTACCACCACCGACTCCGAACGAGTTTTCTGTGGAACTTACAACGAACCTGTGACGGAGGAGGACACCAACATCAAGAAACTTTTCCTCCAAAACCAGTTAGTCACCATATTTTCACCTGCCCCCACGCAATGCCCACTCAACGATGCGTGACCTGATGCAGAAGGCCTCTAACACAGAAGGCCTCCTCAGAAAGGGTTCCTAAGACCCCATTGATTCTGAACTGCAAAACCAGAAGGCACACAACATGAACACAATGCAAGACTCTGCTAAAAAGTCCCTGGTCAGCATAGGACATAAAACTTTTAAAGTAGATGAAAATGTGTGCTCAAAGAGCAGCAAGACTCTGCATTAGTAAAAATAGAATTTTACTGATATAAAGAAAATCTTGAATGGACGTGTAAGCCTCACCTGCCAACAGACTATGCACGACTCTTTTGAAACAAACATTTGCTACATGCTGGTTGAATTGGCACTGCTAAACATTAGTTTCCATGACAATGAAGGGTTACAGGAAACACTAGCTCCAAATAGGGCATACGTCACCTTGATGCCAGAGTGTAGGAAAACCACCTGAGCTTTAAACTACTGTTAACCTACAGGCGTGCATTTGACCATTGCGGTCCATATGGAACACAACATGCGATACGCATTTTGATCACTGGTTGCTGGCTTGTCTAAATGCAGATAAAACGATAGCTGGAATTGACATCTCTACTGTAAGTGAAAGAGTCTTAGATTTCCAACTGGTATCAGTTAGTTCAGCATTAAAGCGTAAGTCTGTTTGACAAAGGAATCTCATCTCAGCAGCTTGTAAACTGTACCGATATCTATCCTGCTTTGGTTAAAGAAATCCAAATTGCAGTATTGCTAAACCTGTTTCTGACAAAGAAAGCTCAGGACAGTGTTATATATACGTAGACCTGGGTGATGCTCCCCTTTCTACAATGTAAAGGCCTTACAAATTATTGTTAGATTGATGTAATTCACCTAAATTTTTAGCTGCATCTACAAGCAGAGAGCTACCTAGCGATCAAAACTGTTCATTCGCTGAAAAGTCAGCATTTATGCATGAGAGGGACGTAACTATATAGGCTTAGACAAGCTTTGACTTACAGCAAATCTATTTCCTTACTCTGTAAACAAATAGAATAAGTTGTGTAAAGTAAAGAGAAGAGTTCCATGAGTAAAATTAGCAAATGCCAAAACACATTTGCATTTTACTGAATGTAACATCAAGTTCTTGAAAGACTTAAAGTATAGGCGCCCCCTTTTAACCCGTTTAAACATGCATAACTCAGTAAAATGTGCAGAAATTCTTCAGGTACTGTTGAATTGTTCTGACATGCTCTGGTTCCCATGACAACAACTGATCACAGGAAGTGCTAACTTGTGATGTCACTTTGTAAACAAACCAGCCTAGGTGGCTAAGCTAACCTAACCTAGCATTCATCCAGCTTAGGCTAAGCTAAATAATAACTTCTACAATTAGCAGTTAGCATCATTCACTTGAAGCCTTAATTACAGCTTTTGTTTACACAGTGCAAAGTATTCTAGAATACTTTCTTTAACCCCAGTTAGGGTTTCTAATTCTTCACTTTCCGTACTTTCAGTTCTTCTCAGCTAAATTTCACCTTCACTAGTTAGGCATAGTCCTGGCTGAGCGCTGTAGGCTAAATTTGCAGATGCCCTGTCAATTAAACTTAAGTTTAACTACATGTAAACTGTGTAGCTAGAGAAGAATTCGTATAGTAATGAGAATTTCCATCAGCATGTTGATTAAACCTTTGGAGGGACACACACAGTGTGGTCTTGAACACGCAACCGCTGTAACCCACTATGGAGTGTTGGTCCAGACAAATCCAAAGTTTAGTCACTAGTGCTACTGATTATTCTCACATTCAGATCATTACCGCTGTTTTGATTACTTTATTTTTTTTTTATTTTTTTTTTCCACTTTGATAATAATGGCAGTCAGCTATTCCCTTGTCTATTCGGTCATCTATATGATTTAATTCCATTTCCTCTCTTGTTCGAATGTGGTTCCATTTCCCATTGGGCCCAGAAAGGAAACAGAGACACCTTTATTTGTGATTGTGTTTATTTTCAACAAGTGCACTCATTTTTGTGACCCTGCAACACAAGTAATTTCAACAATTACTAGGGCATAACTATAGTCCTGAGGATTGATAATAAGCATAATTTGAATAGGAAAGCTGTCTCTTTTCCTCCTATCCTTCACTTCGTCAAGCCGTAGTGAACCACCATTTAAGTCCAGAGAAATAATTTAGTCATAAGAACCATCTTAAGTCATTTATTTCATCTCGGCTATGCCCTTTCCAGGAAACACTCTAGGAACCACACAAGTCTTAGCCTCCTAACATCCACAGCTAAGATGATAAAGATACAAGAGACACATCACTAGCTAGATACACATGAAGCACCTAACTTTATGCTACATATCTAGCGAACCCATTAAACAGTGGTTCTGAACTTTAAGGGTCATGCATTAGTCTCTCACCACAAGTGTGCCAAAGTGTCACGGAGCCTCTGCTTAACCTGACCCCAACCTTCCAGCTTACCAAAGACTATGACAAACCAATGGACACTATGAGAAACCACCTCTAACCCCTCCAACCACCCACGAATGCCGTCTGCACCCACCGACAACCGGTGCCCCAGACAACTGAAATCAACAAGCACACGCTGCGTTCACAGGACAACACTCTGTGTTATGCACCTGATGACATCGCTGCGCCAAAGCTTGTGGTGCCACAGTCCAAAACGGGGGGTCAAGCCAGTGTATGCCCATGACGCGCAGCACCAGAACACCGAAGCAAGTGGCATACCGGCGTCCTCGAAGCGGAAAGACTGTCCTAGCCAACAAAGGACGACAGTCGCTGAGATCTTTCCTCCATTTCTCTCTCCCTCTCCCCTTTGTCTGTTCCAGGATGCTGCTGTGGTTAGTCTTCCTGTGCCTCCAGCCAACCAGAGGACAGCCGCAGTCGGTCATCTCACCAGGTCCGGTATCAGGCAGCGTCCCGAAGGAACAACCGGGACTCCTTATCACCAACTGCAGGACCCACACCCAGAGAGTGTATGTTCGACTCCACTCCCTCGCCCACGCTGAGGCCAATGTCGAACACATGCTCAACCAACTTGAAAAAAAACCTGTCACACAAGCAGAGCTAGATGGACACAACCGCCGCTGCCGTCGGAACTCTGTTAACATTGGCATGTCCAGTGCCAACGCACTGAACCTAGCCACCGTGAGACAACGTGTGGCTGAATTTCAAACTGAAATCCCACAGCTAAAAGGGCAACTCACAACACAGAGTGCCTCCCTGCCATCCATCGGCAAGACATCGAAGGGAACTGTGGTAATTATCAACACCCACAGCGTTCAGCTGAACCAGACAGTGAACTCCATGAAACAGCTGTTTACTGTCTTCCAGAATGACTTTACTCAAACTCAGCTGGTCTGCAGTCTCTGATCCAAGACACACGCTGCCCTGCTGAGGCCAAACCTGAATCAAAGCTGGAAACCTCATCCTTCTTCAAGAATCACAATTTCACCCTAACTCCAGAATGACAGGTGATGCCCAGTCAAGGCACCTTCTGCCCCAACACCTGCTGCAGAGACCTGTACTGGGCTACTGTCCACATCAACCGCCGTGGAACGACCACCGCTCCAGAAGACGTGAGCCACCAGAGGCCACCATGGCCTTCCAGCCTTCTATGACAAAGGTGTGTCTGATCTCTCGGCACTTTCAACTTCGATCATGGTTGTCCTTGAGGGGGACAACAATGGTCGAAAAGGGGGGATGTAGGGTCTGGACCATTCAGACACACACTAATTATTCATATTCACTATATTTAATCAATATAAAGGTCTATGAAACTCTCCCCCAAAACTAACCTCACAAATGAAGTTACTTTGTCAGCCGGGTGTCCGGTTACAAAACACTTTAAGACTGATAACAGACTTTTACGACCTCAAAGGAATGTGGCCACATGCGCCACATGCTCAAGAGAGAGAGACAATCTTTAATTAAATAAACTTTGCGGTATTACTCTGTTCTATGAAGGAACATGCCTCACAGAAACCGTGATGATTTACTGTCTCGTGTACTATTAGGTATAACAACATGGTATGTTTGATTGGGGTGTATGTGGTTGCACAACCACCCAACGGTCAATATAACTTCACCTGTATCATTCTTCCTACCTAATTAATCCTCATTTAATGACACATACTTTGATGTACATCACATTCTCTTAGAATGCAATTTGAATTTGTTATGTCTATTTGAGCTTGAATGAACAGTCTAAGCACGCTGGGGACAAAGACCATAAATCAACTAAGAGCCGCTTCCCCTCTTGGACATGTCACCTTACTCATAGGTCCATTCAAACCTTAGGGGTGGTTCTTTTTCAGACTATATCAGAGACAGGCAATAGTGACCGCCCTCTCTTGGTTTTCCATCCTGCCGCAAACACTGTCTCGGGTGATACGGGGAAACCCCCCCTCCCCCCTCCATGGGGGCCAAGAGGCCTTCCAGCAGGCCTGGATCCCAACCAGATCCGGCCTCATGGAAAAGAGAGGAGACTCTCTCACAAAGAACCAAAGACAATCTCAGGAGTTTTGGAACAAAGACTCCAACCAACAACGACTCCAATCACCCATCCTTCCGACTTCCTCACTTCTCCTGGGTACTCGGCGTGGCCTCAACAGAGTCCCAGGCCTTGACCAAACCAATCATGCGTTCCTGGAGAAAGAGAACGCTCAACCAACTTCCACTTGACACTGCCGGAACCATCAACGACTTCAATTTTCAACAACTTCAAGAATTGTTCCCATTACAAATGCAAGTATTCAATTCAATGAAATGTGAAAATGAAATTCTGATGGTTCTTCTCATAGACCCTCTTCCGGTTTCCAATTTCATCCTATCACTAACCTATTTATGTATTCATGTGTGTATGTTGTTTAGTTTATTTATATTCATATAAATATCTATATTTAGTTAATAAAACTTGTACATAATATGTATTTGGTTCTGCTTTGTTTGCAATACAATGTCACTTTATGATCACGGTTTTTGCTACTGGCTCAACATGCGGTATATGCGAAGAAATAATTATTCTTCTGTGGCCATGGAAGATACCCTTTTCTTAGAATAAATTAATAATCAAAAGAATTCGTTGGACGAACTGATTAATGGATTGTAATATTAATTCAGCCACATCAAGTTAATCAAATTAACTGACCCAAATATTTATAATTAATAATAACAAGATATTATTGATTATTAATATTTCCAAAAAGCTGAGTTCCTTACAGAGGCTATAGAGCGTATCCCTCCAGTCCGGTTTTCACAGCCGCTACTTCATAGTTTGCTCTGGGCAGCATTGGCCAGCCATTTCAGCCGCTACATGGCGCTGAGACGAACACCGGATCACCGGAAGACGGCCAAGACAGTGCTGCTGAACAAGAAGGGTGACCGCGAACAGCTGAGCAATTATTGGCCCATCTGGCTCCTGCCGACCATGTACAAGGTCTTCACCAGGGTGCTGTACAACCGACTAGCCAGGCAGTTGGACGAACAACAGCCACCTGAACAGGCCGGCTTCCAGTCTGGCTACCCCACGATGGACCACATACACGTGCTGAATCAACTGCTCGAACGCTGCCGGGAGTACAAGATCCCCTTGGTGCTGGCCTTTGTAGATTACGAGAAGGCCTTCGACAGCATGGAGATCAATGCCATACTGCTCGCCCTCCAACAACAGGGCGTCGCCGACAGAACGTGGCCCTTTTGTAGGAGCTGAACAGTGGATGCGCCATCAACATCACCCTGTTCGACCAGCCACTGTACATCCCCGTCGCCAGAGGCGTCAAGCAGGGCGGTGGTCACCACACAGCCGACGCCCCCCGGCGTGCCCACCTGTTCAACAGCACCGTCCTACCGGCCATGCTCTACGAGGCCGAGACCTCTGGCAGAAGCTTGCAGTGACCGAACACGCCCTTGAGCGGCGGATGGTTGGCGTCAAGAGGATAGACCACATCAGCAATAAGCTACTGAGGAATAAGAGCAAGGTCAAGGACGCTGTCAACCAGGCCGAACAGGCCAAGAAGCACTGGGCCGGACACGTTGCCAGGAGTTCGGACGGCCGATGGACGCGGACCATGACCGAATGGCTGCCACTCGACATTAAAAGACCGCTCGGCCGCCCCAGAAAAGACATCGGGAGACTGGATGGGTCTGGCCAGGGACAGAAAAGCCTAGCGAAGTTGTTGTGGTCGGCGTCGAAAGACCAAAATACAGGCCGATTGATTGATTGATTGATTGACTTCATAGTTCCCAAGAAGGATGGGGGGGGGGGGGATGGGGGGTTGCGTCTGTAATGTTCTGCTTTATATTATTCAATAAAGTCACTCATGAACATTTGTGCTGCTAGCTGTGTGTTAGCAGGCTCTCTTTATTTGTCTTTTTTTATCTATCTGCCCTGTTGTTGTTCACTACATGTAGCATCACTCAACAGGCAAGGCTATACTGCCACCTTGTGGTTACTCAATAGAATGCCTATCGTTACATCCCCTTTCCAAAGTTATAAAACAAAGACATTGAACAGTTTAACTTAACTTTAAACTTTGCTTGCTATAAAGCCTTACGAAAATGCAAAAGGTCAACATATTGCAAAGTACTCATACCTCAAAGAAATAACAATAACTATAACACGGCACTCTACTTTAAACAACCATGTAAAGCCTCATATTTTTTCAATAAGTCTCTCAGGTGGTTTTCTAGGTCTAGTAGACCTTCTGATTGGTTCAGTCATTTGAGAGTCTGTGGTGTGAGGCTCAGCTTGGTGTGCATTTGGTGTATCACTTTGTTTTTCAGATTCAGCTTCACCGTGTTTGTTAGTGTCCACATGAGTCTTTAACAGACTCCTCCTGTTTTTCCTCACTTTATGTCCATCCTCTGTTTCCACAACGTAAGATCTAGGTCCGACTTCAATGAGCACGGTCGCTTTTCTGTCCCAGCAATTAGGTCCCTCAATTCTCACAGTGTCCTTTTCACAAAGAGGCTCCAGACTTTTTGTAGCTCTGTCATAGGCCATTTTTTGTCTGATTTTGAGTCTCTTTTTGTTGTTAATCCAGTTGTTATTGTCTCGTCCAAGTTGCAATTGCGGTAGTGTGGTGCGGAGCTTGCGATTCATAAGTAGCTCAGCAGGGGATGCTCCACACTCCAGAGGTGCAGCTCTGTAGCTTAGTAAAGCAAGGTGAGGTCTTACCGTCCTTGGCTTTCTTCAGTAGCCTTTTAACAATTTGTACTCCCTTTTCAGCCTGACCATTGGATTGTGGGTACAATGGGCTTGAGGTAACATGTTTGAATCCGTAGTGCTTCGCAAACTCTTTAAACTCTCCACAATCATACTGCGGACTGTTGTCACTCACAACACATTGTGGAATTCCGTGTCTGGCAAAGAACCCTTTCATGTGCATTATAACAGACTGTGCGTTGGTGCTGGAGAGTTGTGCAATCTCAGGGTAGTTCGAGTTATAGTCTATAACAAGAAGATAGTCCTTGCCATGCAGATGAAATAAATCTGTGCCCACCTTTTGCCAAGGAGCATTGGGAGGTTCGGCCACCAGCATTGGCTCCTTGACTTGTTTGTAGTGGTGTCTGAGGCAGATGTCACATTTCACAATTATTTCCTCTATGTCTTTGTTGATACCTGGCCAGTAGATGGCTTCACGTGCTCTTCTCTTACATTTTTCCACTCCCAGGTGTCCTTCATGAAGATGCTGAAGCATGTCCTTGTGCATGGTTTGTGGGATAACAATCCTGTTCTTTCTCAGCAGGAGTCCTTTTGACATACACAGCTCTGCCCGCACCGGGAAAAACTGTGGGCACACTCCTTTTGACCAGCCGTTGTTCACACAGTGAGCCACTTTGAGCAGCATAGAGTCTTCTGCTGTCTCTTTAACAATCTGCTGCAGCATGGTGTCTGTTGCAGGCAGTGACCATGTTGATGTGCGTTTCAATTTCTTCTGCTGCGGTGTTCTCAGCTGTGCCACTTTTGAGTTCTGGTGCTCTAGAAAGTGTGTCAGCAAGCACTATGTATTTACCTGGCGTGGATATTAGGTCAAAATCATAGCGCTGCAATGTCATCATCATCCGTTGGATTCTGGGCGACATGTCATTGAGATTCTTTTTACGGATTGATATGAGCGGTTTATGATCAGTTTCTGCTGTGAATGTGGGCAGTCCATACACATAAGTGTGAAATTTCCCACACCCAAACACTAGGCCCAACGTCTCCTTCTCAATCTGAGCATAGCGTTTTTCAGTCTCAGTCATTGATCTCGATGCATATGCTACAGGTTGCCATTTTTCTTCGTTCATTTGTAGCAATACGGCTCCTAGTCCATCTTTTGATGCATCAGTGGAGATTTTAATTGGTTTTGTTGGATCAAAGTAGGTTAAAACTGGTTCAGCAGTCACAGTTCTCTTCAGTTCTTTCCATTCTTTTTCATGTTTTGTTGTCCACTCAAATGCAACGTTGTGATGCAACAGTTCTCTGAGGCATTTAGTTTTTGAGGAGAGGTTGGGAATGAACTTACCGAGAAAATTAACCATCCCCATTGCTCGCAAAACTCCTTTTTTATCAGTTGGAGCCGGCATATTCAGTATGGCTTGCACTTTTGTGTTGTCTGGGAGCACGCCGTTTGCTGTGAGCTTGTCTCCCAAGAATGTAATTTCTGTCACTCCAAGACATTTCTCTCTTTTTAGTTTTAGTCCATACTTTTTCACTCTCTATAACAGCTTCTCAAGTCTCTCATCATGTTGTTGTTTTGTGTTTCCCCAGACAACTAAGTCATCAATGTACACTCGTGTTCCTTCCAGACCCTCTATTATTGACTCCATAGCTCTGTGAAAAATCTCTGGCGCCGACTTGATGCCAAATGGAAGCCTCAGAAAGCAGTAACGCCCGAACGGTGTGTTAAAGGTGGTGTACCTGCTGCTTTCTGGGTCCAGTTTCAGCTGCCAAAATCCATGCGAGGCGTCTAATTTGCTGAAGTACTTTGCACTGGCCATGTCACTCAGGATTTCTTCTCGCTTGGGGATTTGATAATGTTCTCTTTTAATATTTTCATTCAAATCTTTAGGATCTAGGCAGACACGTAACTCAGAGGAGTTTCTTTTTTTAACACATGTGATGGAATTAACCCAGTCTGTGGGCTCTTCTACTCGCTCGATGACTCCCATCTGTGTCATTCTGTTCAGTTCCTTTTTAAGTTCTGCTTTAAGAGGGGCTGGCACTCTCCTTGGGGCATGCACCACAGGTTTAGCATCTTCTTTGAGCTGTATTTTGTACGTGTAAGGTAGTGTACCATGTCCTTTAAAGACAGACGAGTATTTGTTCACAATACTTTTACTACCTTCGCTTTGTGACAGCATTTTAGTCTGATGGTCTATTTTTATGTTGTCGTCATTGATCTGGTAGATCCTCTTGACTAGTCCAAGATCTTCAGATGCTTTGTCTCCAAGGATCGACTCGTGTCCAATTGGCACTATTGTAAACATCAAGTTGTGTTGTCTGCCTTTTGCAGTCACTTTGAGCCTACAACCACCCATAGTTTGTATTGGCTGATTGTTGTATGCTTTTAATGACATTTCCTTGTCAGCGACTCTTTTAGGTTTCTCTGCAAGAGCTTTTAGATCATTTTCATTGATCGAGTTGGCTTTGGCCCCGGTGTCAATTTTGAAGGTTACTAGTGTCCCATTGACTAACAGAGGTGCAGTCCATTTGTCATCTTTTACTGCACATATTGAATGTTCTGTGTCACTTGCATTTTTGGGCTGCACGTAGTTTTTCTCACACGACACCATTTTGATGAAAAATGTATCGCTCAAATCATCACTGTCATCTGGGTCTTCCTGCACTGTGTGTATTTTTTTTCTGGTATGACACATTCTTGCATAGTGATTTTGCTTTTTACACTACATGTTTTCCCAAATGCAGAGCATTGTCTTGGTCCGTGCATTTCACCCCACTTCTTACAGTCAAACTGTGTTTGATCATCGTCTCTGTTTTTGTCTTTTTGTTTGAACTTGAACCGTGATTTTCCTTTCATTTTCACTACGTTCACGGATTCGCTTTCATGGTTATGTGGGGCCGCTTGAAAAGTAAGAGCATGTTGCTTTGCCAGCTCATTAGCTTGACATATTTTTATTGCACTTTCAAGTGTGAGATCCGCTTCCCTCAACAGCTTTTCTTTTAGCTTCTTCTCATTTGGTCCAAATACAACCTGATCCCTTATCATTGAGTTTTTCAGATCACCAAAGTTGCAGGACTGAGCTTTTATTTTGAGATCAGTGAGATAATTATCAAACGACTCACCAGGCTGTTGGAGACGAGAACGAAATACGTATCTCTCGTAAGTTTCATTTTTCTTCGAAAGACAGTGTTCATCAAATTTTTTTAGGACCTCTTCAAACTTGTCTTTATCGCTGGGTTCATTAAATACAAAGGTGTTGAATACCTCAATACCTTCCGCTCCGGCAATGGTTAGCAAAAGGGCTATTTTTCTTTCTTCCTCCCGACGATCAACTCCTACCGCGGCAATGTAGAGCTGAAATTGTTGCTTGAAGGTTCGCCAGCTCGCATCCACATTCCCCGTCATTTTCAGCGGAGTTGGTGGTTTTACTGCGTCCATCTTGCATCAGTTCTTTTCTTTACCAAACTCCTGGTACCATGTAATGTTCTGCTTTATATTATTCAATAAAGTCACTCATGAACATTTGTGCTGCTAGCTCTGTGTGTTAGCAGGCTCTCTTTATTTGTCTTTTTTTTCTATCTATCTGCCTTGTTGTTGTTCACTACATATAGCATCACTCAACAGGCAAGGCTATACTGCCACCTTGTGGTTACTCAATAGAATTCCTATCGTTACAGCGTCCAATTTTAGATCTAGGGCACTTGAGTCTTTCTCTGAGGAGATTCACTATTCCCACCATCGTGAGTCAGATAAAATCCTAGGATTGGTTTGTCACTATAGATCTGAAGCACGCATGCTTCCACATATCCATCCTTCCATCTCCTATCTGCCTAGCTCTCTCCCCTCACACCTTCACCAAATGCATGGATGCATCTCTAGCTTTGCTGAGGCTTCAGGGCATCTGGGTGCTGAATTACATCGACGACTGGCTTATTCTGGCCCAGTCGCAGGAGCTGGCAGTTCGGCATCGAGATGTTGTCCTTGGCCATATCCAGAATGGGGAGTTGAGACTCGACACGAAGAAAAGCGTGTTAGCACCTGCCCAGAGGACTATGTTCCTAGGGGTGGTGTGGGACTCGATTAAGACGCGGGCACAGTTGTCTCCTGCGCGGAACGAGTCCATCAGTGACCAGGATAAAGCTAGGCCAGGCCATCTATGGAAACTGTGGGTCTGGGGGCACAGTACCGAGAGGCTGGCCTGTCAGCAAGAGTAATTGAGACCATACTCAGCTCTAGAGCTCCATCCACAAGGAAATTGTACGGCCTGAAATGGAATGTTTTCACCGTTTGGTGTAGAGAGCGTGAGGTGGACCCAGTTAACTGCCCGGTGTCTTCAGTGCTGGAGTTCCTCCAAGATCATTCTCTGCTGGTCTTAACTCGTCCACACTTGAAGTGTACGTGGCTGCCATTTCGGCTTTCCACGCTCCTCTGAGTGATGGGCCCCTGGGAAGACATCAGCTGGTCGTACGGTTCCTCCGTGGGGCTTGGAGGATGAGACCTCAGACCAGAGTTCCCACATGGGACCTGGCAGTGGTTCTTGAAGGGCTGGCCGAGGCCCCCTTCGAACCTTTGGAGTCAGGTGAGGCAAAGAATCTTTCACTCAAGGTAGCCTTTCTCTTGGCTATCACTTCTGTTAAAAGAGTGGAAGATCTTTAGACCCTCTCTATATCACCGGAGTGCCTGGAGTTTGCTCCTGGAAGAGTTAAGACTATCTTGCATCCCAGGCCGGGCTATGTGCTAAGGAGCTTTCTAATACGGCACGGCCAACGGTTCTGCAGGCTTTTCATGCTCCACCTCACATGAGCCACCCCTCATACATTTATGTGATTTTATGGTCTGCACCACCCTTCTACGCCAGGTACACGAGTGCCTCGTTCTAGTTGTGCCCGAGACAGCTTCACACTGGGACAGGGAGGTTTCGTTGAGGGATAGTGGGTATTAGTCCCCCAAAATGTCGTTCTAACCCTCGAAAGGGAACGTCTTGGGTTACGACTTTAACACTTGTTCCCTGAGAAGGGAACACTGCGTCCCTTTGCCACGCCTTCCCCTGCCTGGGAGTGACTTACTTCATCAGAGAAGTTAACGCTGTTGTGTGCCAGCGTCCCTTTGTAGCTTCCGTGTATGGCGTCACATGCTACGTCATGACACAACACCAATCAAGATTGGCTTAGTTTCATTCACGCTTTAGAGGCGCTACGCTGAGAGGTGTTCCCCAAAGTGTCGTTCCGATGCAGAGTCTTGTTTCCTTCTTAGGGAACAAGGGTTACAGTCGTAACCCAAGACGTTTGTATAGTATAAAAACCATTATGTCTATGGAGAACCCTCATAAAACACTAAAACCCAACGTGTGTGTGTGTTTGGCCGGGGGTAGTGGCCCACATATGGTGTTGATCATGCATGCTGTAATGTCTGTGTTTAACTGCATATACAAGGGAGTTAGAGCAAAGGAATCTAGGTCAGAATGATGGCACTTTAGTGATGTTTCTGAGGCTGAGGCTGATTTTCCACTTCACTCAGCAGAGACCCACTCTCAGCCCTCACTCCTCCCTCACTCACACCACTGTGCTTTCATTCATTCAGTCCTCTCTCTCTCTCTCTCTCTCTCTCTCTCTCTCTCTCTCTTTCTCTCTCTCTCTCTCTCTCTCTCTCTCCCTCTCTCTCTCTCTCTCTCTCTCTTTGTCTCTTTTCCCAAGCACTACTCAAGTTTATCAGCTGGGAAGGAACCCTGTTGACTTGTTTTAAAACACTTAGTGTCAGGAAAGCTTACAATAAAAGTGTTTGTTTATTTATTTAAAAGCATGTATTGAATAAAAATATCATTTTTAATAATAATAAAAACTGGACATTTTATTATAATATTAGGCTTTAGAATTTTTTATGTATTTAGATGTTTTTCATTATTATTATATCGTTATGATTGAATTTTCATTATATCACAATATATACATTTGTGTTGCGATTAAAGTTTATACTCTCTTAAAACTAAAGGTTCTTTATTGAAATCTGTTGTTTCTCGAAGACCCTTAACATCCATGGAACCTTTCCTGGACAAAAGGTGCTTTATAGTGGAAAAAGGTTCTTTAGATTTTTCAAATGTTCGTCAAACTAGGAAAAAAATGTATCTTAAGAATTATTAATTGAAAGGTTCTTTGGGAAATCAAAAATGGTTCTTCTATGGCATCACTATGAAAACCCACCATAAGCGTTACTTTTTATGTAATAGACCTATTAACTTGAAATGAATACATTACGGCACTTTACACTTTTTGTATCTGATCGTTTTGGATGACGTCCTTCTATGTCGTACTATGACGAAGGTTTATGAATATTAAAGCAGACATAGACTAGTGGAAGGTTTATTATGGATGGCCATCTGGACTTTACCAAACAAACATTTATTGGTAAATAAAATTAAGGAAATAACTTTCAAAATCTTAAACAGATACTACCCAGTAATACATTTTCTTGTTAAATTAAAAAAGAATATTGATTTGAACTGTTCTTTTTGCAATACATTGGCTGAAACCTTGCTTCATTTATTTTGGTATTGTGTTCATGTAAAGAAAATATAAGATTTGTCTAGGTTTATAATTGATAACATTGACCACACTTTTTCTTTGTGTTTAGAAAACATTATATTTGGTTCTACCAATATCCCCAAATAAAAGGAAAGAATACTATATTATAAATGTAATCATTTTTGCAAAATTTCATATAGCCTACATAAATGTGAGTACAGTAAACCCCAACCTTTGTTTTTGGTTCTTGAAAAATAAATGCAAATATATATCAAGACTATTTTTCATTCACATAATAAGAAAGCAATTAAAACTCTTTCTGTTTGTGAATGTGAGTCCTTTAATATATTTATATAATGTTTAGCCTACCTGTGTGTTTTTCTATGTGAAGTGTTGCAGTTCTGACTGGATATTGACTTTGTTTGTTTGAAGTTTATATATATATATATATATATATATATATATATATATATATATATATATATATATATATATATATATATATATATATATATATGGGTGGTTCTTCAACTACCGGCACTTTTGGCCTTGTGAACTTGAGGGGGAAAAAAGTGTTCAAATCAAAAATGTCAAAGTCTAACAGTTAAATATAACTAGTCTAGTTTAATGATCCATAAGAGAACGCACTTACATTATAAGACAAATTGGTGGTTTTTGACATATTTTCCGATCCGCACTGAACAAATGTCATTTCCATCACATGTAAATATTTGATTATTATTTTAAAATATTATGATATAGATCATTTCTTAACAGTATAACACCACTTTCACACATAGTATTACCAGTTTATACCTATATTGCAATTACCATAGATTTGTGGATTAAGTAAATTAATTGTCATGAGGCCCAAACACAAAATTTACATCCACCACAACCTGAAATATAATATTGGATTGGTTAGATACATTTAAGAAAAATAACTACTTGTGTTATTACATTAAAGTTGCAATAGGGAGTTTTGAGAAAATGTTGACTTAGCCTGAAAATTTGAACAAGCACAACTTACAGGTCCAACCCCCTTGCTCTCTGCTGCGCTACAGCCCTCCCTCCACAGCTCCTCCCTCCACAGCTCCTCCCTCACAGCTCCTCCCCCACAGCCCTCCCTCCACAGCTCCTCCCTCCACAGCTCCTCCCCCACAGCTCCTCCCTCCACAGCTCCTCCCTCCACAGCTCCTCCCTCACAGCTCCTCCCCCACAGCCCTCCCTCCACAGCTCCTCCCTCCACAGCTCCTCCCTCCACAGCTCCTCCCTCACAGCTCCTCCCTCCACAGCCCTCCCTCCACAGCTCCTCCCTCCACAGCCCTCCCTCCACAGCTCCTCCCTCCACAGCTCCTCCCTCCACAGCCCTCCCTCCACAGCTCCTCCCTCCACAGCTCCTCCCTCCACAGCTCCTCCCTCCACAGCCCTCCCTCCACAGCTCCTCCCTCCACAGCTCCTCCCCCACAGCTCCTCCCCCACAGCTCCTCCCTCCACAGCTCCTCCCTCCACAGCTCCTCCCCCACAGCTCCTCCCTCCACAGCTCCTCCCCCACAGCTCCTCCCTCTACAGCTCCTCCCCCCACAGCTCCTCCCTCCACAGCTCCTCCCCCACAGCTCCTCCCTCCACAGCTCCTCCCCCACAGCTCCTCCCTCCACAGCTCCTCCCCCACAGCTCCTCCCTCCACAGCTCCTCCCTCCACAGCTCCTCCCTCCACAGCTCCTCCCTCCACAGCTCCTCCCCCACAGCTCCTCCCCCACAGCTCCTCCCTCCACAGCTCCTCCCCCACAGCTCCTCCCCCACAGCTCCTCCCCCACAGCTCCTCCCTCCACAGCTCCTCCCCCACAGCTCCTCCCTCCACAGCTCCTCCCTCCACAGCGGAGCCTGCCGTGAACACGCAGGCTAGTAAACAGGACCACTGATGACGGCGAATTATAAACAGTTATGGAACATTCACTAATAGGGACGAAACATCAACAATATGCTTTACATTGACTATGGCCTGCCCATACTTTGACTACAAACTTGGTCCTCAAATCATTATGTATTTTGCAATTCATGAAACTTTATAACGTTGCACTCTTTCTATAAGTTATAAATAGCTGGTAAAATAACGTTAAAGGATTAGTTCACTTTTAAAAAAAACTTTTGCTGATAATTTACTCACCCCCATGTCATCCAAGATGTCCATGTCTTTCTTTCTTCAGTCGAAAAGAAATTAAGGTTTTTGAACATTCCAGGCTTTTTCTCCATAATGGACGACACAAACGTTTCAAGGACCAAATGACAGTTTCAGTGCAGCTTCAAAGGGCTTTAAACGATACCAGACGATGAATAAGGGTCTTATCTAGCGAAACGATCGGTCATTTCAAAAATAAATACAAAACTTTAAGTTTTATAAGCACAAATGCTCGCCTTGCTCTGTTCTGTGATGCACGTTCGTGATCCTGTTCTAACTCGTTCATCAAAATGAACAAATCTTTTTTCGAGTCATTTCGTTCGTTGAATGAACGAAATGACTCGAAAAAAGATTTGTTCATTTGGATGAACAAATTGTAGTTTATTATTTAGTCAACAAGAAATTACAAACAATGCGAAATCTACGTTAATTACAATGTTCTTTTACAGAACTCAGCATAACAGATAGCGTTTTTTTGCCCCCTGGATGCGCGCGCATCCGGTATTGTTTGTATACAAGAAACCCATGTATACAAGTCATATTAAAAAATAGATAAATCATTTTTTTACACTTCTTTTTCATTATTGAAGATCAGAAGTCTGGGTGTCAAGCACAAAACAGCAATATTTGCATCTGATAATGATGTTTAAAAAGGTGAAAAAAATCATCGTAGACTACCAGTAAAAAGTTTCTAAGTACTTTCATCGTAAAGTTAACTATGAAAGTGTGAATTTTTCAAAATTAAATGTTTTTTATAAAATATGATCAAAGGACATGAAAGTGCCCATAGTCTAAGAATTGCCCATATATATATATATATATATATATATATATATATATATATATATATATATATATATATATACACATACATATATAAGTGTGTGTGTGCATGTGTATATATATATATATATATATATATATATATATATATATATATATATATATATATATATATATATATGTGTATATGTATGTATATATATATATATATATATATATATATATATATATATGCACACAGACACTTATATATGTGTGTGTATATATACACACACATATATGTATGTATGTATATATATATATATATATATATATATATATATATATATATATATATATATATATATATATTAAAGCTGACATGCCTACTACAGTCTATCGCTTGGCTCATATTAACTAGTCTACACAGTGTTGACGTTGCATCTCTTCCTTCCAATAGCGAAAGCGTTGCTCATGAATATTAAACAAGACCTTCACAGTAGTAGGATTGGGAAGTCGGTTTTCTCTCGGATGTGTGTGTAGTGGACAGTAATGTAACGCTTTCACCGCTGTAACAGCCTCATCCACACTCCCGGGACCTGCGTGTTTCTCTGCGGGGATTCAGCGCTCGTGTTCGGCCTGCCCGCGGACACCTGAGACCCTCCGGCAGCTCACTGGGTATCGTACAACAAATGCTCATTTATAACCTGGATAACGTGTACGGTTCCGTTTGATCCGCCGGTTGATGTGGGAGTATCTGTATAATAAAATAAATAATTGAATACGAATGGTTGTATGAGCGTAATGAATGAATGTTTTGTCTCGTCACTTTGACCGGAGAGAGTTTATTGATCCTGCTCGCGCTCGTCGCTCGCAACATCACACCCATATTTACCAGTGACTCTGAGTTCGCGATGCTGTGTGTGTGTGTGTGTGTGTGTGTGTGTGAACGCCGTAGATCCAGACTGAGACAGCTGTCAGTCACGATGACGTCAGCGGTGTGTGTGTGTGTGTGTGTGAGGATCACAGATGTTGCTCTGCAGTGGTTCTGTGTCTGTGGGTGTGGTTCTGCTCATCATGTCTCTGATGCCCTGCACTGGCTCCCACACTGAGGGAGAACCGGCAAATACAGGGAATTTCTGCAGGATCTGAAGATATTCCCCATAGTTATGCTCAGCTTCAGAATCGAGGAGACCGGGGCTAGTTGTCACACAGAGGGCTTGTCACAAGGTCTATATCTCAGTAACTATGAGTCCAGTTAGCCTTCAAATGTGCGTTTTCTCTATCAGTGGTTTTGGATGTTTGTTTCAGACCCCAGATCAAAACCCTCTTATAATTAAACCATTTTTGTGAATTCTGTTAGCATATATTGTTCTTTCCATGAAACTGAACTACTCTCTGGTATACTGTTGAAAGTCTCTTGGCAAGAAGTGGTGAAATATTAAAGCATGCACAGAGATCTTCTGTGGAAGTCTCAGGATCAAAACATGTTCGTCCAATCATTGCAAAACGATCGTTGGCTCGTCATGTATTCAATTATTGTTATTATCGTTATTATTATTATAAGGCTAGTATTATTAATATTAAGAACTTCCTAATTTCATAACGACATCTCATAACCACACATGCGACGTGTATGAGGATTGAGATCCTCAATGAAAATGTTTTTAAAACCGGCTACAAATCGACATCACACATTAATTGAATATCAAGGTGATATTGACTAATCATCAAGAGTGCTTATTATAAAACACACGCTTCATTCTTACAGTTGTTGAAAATTGACATCATGTCGTCAGCATTTTGTTTTGTTTCAATAACACATTAACAAATCATTTAATGACACTAATAACACTAAAAACTATACAATTACAAATTAATAATAAAACTAATAATGTCACTAAAATATAAAGGCCTAATAACAGTGTTTAGGTGAACACAGCACATCAGTCATCTGTGGAAATCAAAAGCAGCTTCAAACAGACTTAAACTTATTTAACAAGAAATATTGATTCTTCTCATTTTTTCACTGTTATTAATGTATGGTCAACAAAAGAAATATTAATCCAATAAATTAAGATAGTTGATTTAGGTGTCGTCTCATTAATTCAGCGACAGATGAAACTGTCGGTTTTCACTTCACTTTCAGGGAATAAGTGAGCGTTCACCCGTTCTTAACCTCTTACACTGAATAAGCAGTGCTCATGTAAACTCGTGAACCCGTTTCCCTTGATCACAGTCATAAACACATCGAATTATCCTGTAAACACATAACCTGCGTTCTTTGGGCTTATTGAAGTGTGCATATGATATAGGATTTATGGCAGGAAAGCGTCATTACTTGCTGAGCTTTCTCAGCAGCATTAGAGAGGAAGAATATAGTGCCACTTTTTCTTGACTCGAGAAATAATAAAACGTGTTCTCGTCTCGTGCAGAAGTACAGTCATAATGCTGCATCTGGATATTAATATGTGCCTGTATATTTCCCACTGACATGTTGAACTACTCTTCAGTTTTTAATGCTTTATAACATCACATTATTTAACATCACAACAGACATAAGACACAACAGATATTGTCAGATACACTAATGATTAGGCTGTTTTTACCTCACTACCGGGAAATAACATGATTTATTAAAGGGGTGGTAAAATGCATTTTTTGGAAGGCTTGATTGTGTTTGTGGGGTGCACTGTAACGTGTTCATGCTTCGTTTTTTAAAAATTGCATTATTTTTCATATATTTTACCTTTATTCTACACTGCTCTGCCCCACCTAATAAAAACGGTCTGATGGTTTCCTGGTTCTATGAAGCCAGTCCCTCAAAACTACGCAATGGGCTCAGATTGGTTAGCTGGCCCAGTGTGTTGTAATTCGCTAACCGTCTAGTGCATGTTTTCCGGAAACGTCACGCCCCTTACCTTTACCGGTAGTTTGTGCTTTGGTGTATTATAAACAATGGCGTCAATAAAAACAATCGGACCCGGGGAAACGTTAGTGAAGATGATCAAGCAGAACCTGTTCAAGAACGGCTGTTAAACGACGTTTTTTTGTTTTTGTTTTTTGTTGTTCTCTCATTACTTTTTAGATACGCTGTTATTTAATTGTACTAATTATTATAGAATTACAAAAAATAAGCTTCATAAACAAGAATTTCATATTAATCATTCTAACAAATTATACTACAGTCCTCAAAGGGATTTTTTTGAGTAAAGACTGCGGATCTATAGTGATCGTTTCTGACTGTATGGCACCGTTACTTTTGTATTTTTAGAACGATTGTAGACAAATATCTGTCGACAGAACTATTAACCCAAAACGAACACTAAACATGGGCTTTAACGTTACTACAGTAAGTTTGCCAAATCAAACACAGAACCATGTTTAGCATGCCTGTAGATAAACAAGCATGTAGATAAACACAAAAGCTGTAATCAAACAATAATTTACTCTAATTCCAAGTTCGCTGTTGAGATTAAAAAAAAGTTTGTAACGTTAGATGTTTGTCGGATAACGTTAAGTATGAATGAGAATTTAACAAACCAGCAGAGCCAAACAGCGTTGTCATTTGTTTACTTCCTTGCTACAACGTACAATTAACAATACAAAGTATTACAGGAAAACACATCGACGAAAAATAAATCATACTTACAGGTTGTGGCCCGTAAACAACAGCTTCTGTTCTTAAAGTTGGAACTGCTCCATCTTTCAGGACAAGCCGATGTGCCAATCCTGCATTGAGCTCGCGAAGATTGTGGAAGCTTTCCTCCGTAACATGTGCAGCACAGAGAGCGAGATTTGGGTCATAATTATGAAGGACCGAGTTAAAAATAAATTTTAACCATTGATCCCTAACTCCCTCGTCCCTAGGAAGGCTGAACAAAGCGGACCTGCAATCCGGATGAAAATAACAGCAGCGTTTCGACGGCATTGCGACAACTCATCTCCAAAACAGCAATATAAAATGGCCTCGCCCCGCTTATTAAGTATTCTCGGAGGAGGGGTTTATGTAAATAATGAGATTTACTGACGTCAGCAAACCCGGAGGAATGTCGTGTAGTCCAAAACCGGCTGTTTGCTGTAGTCCTTAGAAATTAAATTTTTTAAAAGCAAATATCTCCCTTTGCTTTGAACTTTGAGCGCTGTAACTTTGCAGATGTTGTTTATACTCAAACAGCAACATTACACACTAGCTAAAGTTAGAAAAGTGAAATCGTGTTTTACCACCCCTTTAATAAACACTCCACCTTTGCTAGCAAAATAGAAAAAGATTCTCATAAATTAAACAAAGTAATTAAATAAGCAAATTAATGAGTAAAGAAAAAAATGAATAAGTAAAGAAAAAATAAAATAAAATAAACAAGTTAATGATCAAATAAGTAATCATTCTCACACATCTGATCTCGAGGCTGATGATATGACATCGCCCAACACTGGACGCTTCGCAGACTCTGCTGGTCATGTGACTGAAGGAGGCGTGGCTTATGAGACGCTCTGTATTGGAAGTCGGACTTTTAATTTGACGGCTCTGAGAACGGCAGTGCCTGAGCACACAGCGCTCACATTCTCCGTCTTCATCCCTGTTATACAGTTTTGTCTAATAGCTTACTAGATAAAACTGTTAAACAAAGTGTTACCTCATCTGTATTTAAAAAAATATAAGTGCTTACCATCTCAATCACACTTGCCAGATTACTGAGTGCCCTGTTGGTCGGCCTACAGGGTTTACTTCCTTTTTATTCATATTTTTCCAACAATTTCTTTATTTGTGAAAAATACTGTAATACCATTAGAGAATCAAGAAGTTACAATCTAAAGTAAGTCTGTATAATTTAGAGATTTATTTTTTAATTAATTTTCAAATTATTTATTTATAATTTATTAATTATTAGCCTAATTCAAATAGAAAGTGTATATATTATATACACTCACCTAAAGGATTATTAGGAACACCATACTAATACTGTGTTTGACCCCCTTTCGCCTTCAGAACTGCCTTAATTCTACGTGGCATTGATTCAACAAGGTGCTGAAAGCATTCTTTAGAAATGTTGGCCCATATTGATAGGATAGCATCTTGCAGTCGATGGAGATTTGTGGGATGCACATCCAGGGCACGAAGCTCCCGTTCCACCACATCCCAAAGATGCTCTATTGGGTTGAGATCTGGTGACTGTGGGGGCCATTTTAGTACAGTGAACTCATTGTCATGTTCAAGAAACCAATTTGAAATGATTCGAGCTTTGTGACACGGTGCATTATCCTGCTGGAAGTAGCCATCAGAGGATGGGTACATGGTGGCCATAAAGGGATGGACATGGTCAGAAACAATGCTCAGGTAGGCCGTGGCATTTAAACGATGCCCAATTGGCACTAAGGGGCCTAAAGTGTGCCAAGAAAACATCCCCCACACCATTACACCACCACCACCAGCCTGCACAGTGGTAACAAGGCATGATGGATCCATGTTCTCATTCTGTTTACGCCAAATTCTGACTCTACCATCTGAATGTCTCAACAGAAATCGAGACTCATCAGACCAGGCAACATTTTTCCAGTCTTCAACTGTCCAATTTTGGTGAGCTCTTGCAAATTGTAGCCTCTTTTTCCTATTTGTAGTGGAGATGAGTGGTACCCGGTGGGGTCTTCTGCTGTTGTAGCCCATCCGCCTCAAGGTTGTGCGTGTTGTGGCTTCACAAATGCTTTGCTGCATACCTCGGTTGTAACGAGTGGTTATTTCAGTCAAAGTTGCTCTTCTATCAGCTTGAATCAGTCGGCCCATTCTCCTATGACCTCTAGCATCAACAAGGCATTTTCGCCCACAGGACTGCCGCATACTGGATGTTTTTCCCTTTTCACACCATTCTTTGTAAACCCTAGAAATGGTTGTGCGTGAAAATCCCAGTAACTGGGCAGATTGTGAAATACTCAGACCGGCCCGTCTGGCACCAACAACCATGCCACGCTCAAAATTGCTTAAATCACCTTTCTTTCCCATTCTGACATTCAGTTTGGAGTTCAGGAGATTGTCTTGACCAGGATCACACCCCTAAATGCATTGAAGCAACTGCCATGTGATTGGTTGATTAGATAATTGCATTAATGAGGAATTGAACAGGTGTTCCTAATAATCCTTTAGGTGAGTGTATATTGGCTTTACATAGGTGACCCTGCTCTGTAAGATATCGGCATCGGCCATCATAAAAGCAATATCGGTCAACCAATATTTTTATGCGATATTCCAAATTTGCGCACAATTTAAATTCACAACGTAGGATGGAAACACAGCTGTGGAATCTCCCGATCCAGATTCGCTCTGGAAGGAAACACAGCTGTGGAATCTCCCGATCCAGATTCGCTCTGGAAGGAAACACTGCTGTGCTGCAGTTCTGCTGTGGCTGTCACTGGAACTAGTATTCTGTTGATAAATAGACCAATCAATGCTGTGTTTAACATGTACATCACTTCATTTTACCGTTTTGTTTGTTGAACTGTTGTATAAAATCAATGTCACATTTGCAATTGTGTGGATATTCAGGAAAAATTGCATTCCTTAAAAAGGAATTGCAACCTTAAAAAGAACTCACACAGTGTTTTTGTATCAAAGAGAGATTAAGTCTTAAATCGATCTCTAAACACAGTCTGTGTCTATATTTGTGCTACATCCCCACTTTTACAAAGGTACATTGTGGAGAACATCAGTAATGTAGTGTGATTCGCTGAAACAGCACAGTCTGCACACAGTCTGACGAATGCTCACTGCGTGTGGATGAACCACAAAAGATCAGCTCATTTGATTGGATGCCATGTATTTGACCTCCTGTTTTACACTAGAAGTGGCATTTTAGAAACCCATGCTTGGTTTTAATGTTATTTTAAGGTGTGGTGGAATTAAACTCAGCGTTTTGTTGGTGTACCCCTCTGTCACCTCACATACCCCAGTTTGGGAACCACTGCCATAGAATTGCCACATTTTCTCAGTATGAAGAACATTTTTAAATATGAATTGCGTGTCTGTGTGTAGGCTAAATGATGAATGAACGGCACAGGCGCGCGCGCTTTGTTTACTACAGTTATACAGCGCGTGTCTGTGCCGTTCATTCACTCTCGCATCTACATTAGTAAACATGTTATTAAATTTACATGAACACATCCAAACTATATTGCTATAGCCTACTAAGATGAGTAAAAATAGACTGAAATATGTTGAAATAAAATGTCTGTATAAGCAACAAACTGCAAATTAACATGTATATGCTAATATATCATACACAATATGTTACAGACTAAATATGAATGTTTAGACAAGATTTTGTGATTAGTTTTGGATAGATTATAAAGTTTTGACTGTAAAAAAAGACTACTGTCACATTAAATAGGTAAGCTTTTTTTCACCAATTTCTGCTCATGTTAAATATGATGTTTTGTCAAAAATAAAGTAGGTATATTGAATTATCAACTAAGATGTTATTATAGTGTTTGTTCCAATATTCAAACTAATGAATCCTTACCTTTTTTAATACGTATGATAAAATGTATACTTTTTTACAAAGAAGTACACTTGAAATATTGTTAAAATTGTAATTGTTGTTGTAATTGTAACCTATTTATAATTGGTTACAATTTCTAATTGTAAAATATGTATATATAGATAATTTATTTTGTCCTTGCATTCTTTGGGACCCTGTGACACACCTGTGTGAAAGGGCTAATTAATATGCAGCTCATTATGTATGTGGCACATTATCCGGCCTTTGTCTTCTCAGGTGTGAACACGCCTCCACGCATATTGCCTTTCCAAACAAAAGGTGTCTTATAAAATTTAAATCAATGTATTGTTTTGTGTAAATGATTAGGCAGGATGATTTTCAGATCATTTTGAAGCAAAAATTCTAGGCAACAACACTCATTAGTCAAAAGTCTTGTGGACACATATTTAGTATGTGTTTTGTGGCCTTATTACAGACACTTTAAGTTTTAGTTTTTTCAATAACCACGCATAAACATGGTTCTCTAAAAAATACAAACATGTACATACATGTTGCTCACATATTACGGTAGCCCTGTTTGTGCTATATAGAGTGAATTTACACCTTTGCCATTAACATGTTTATAAATAACTGAAAAAAGCACAAATGTCAGAACACCTCAAGGACCCCAAAAACCCCTTAGACCTCAGAGGGTTAAACAGTCTTTTTGCGGTGTACAGACACAATTCAATATCCTGATTAGAACAAAGCACTTAAGAATAAATGACTTACTACATCAGCTGGATCCGTTGCTCCTCGAAATGAAACTACCAGCACTTCTGGTACACTTTCCAGGGTTATTAGATAGTATTATTCCTCACAGGGTAGGGATACGCTGTGTTCACAGCGGTAGTAAGAAACTTACTAAACATGATTTTATAATCCAGCTGGTGGGCGTTGGCATGTTTGAATGGCTTGCCTTAGATCATTTGCGTTTGAATACCGCACGCTCTCCGTGGGCGTGGCACATTAATGCGTAATGAGGTATAATGAGCTGGAAAGAAAAATACTGACATCTCTCTCTTTTCATACAGATTACATAAACTGAGAATATTTGTTTTTTTATATAAATTCATTTAAAAGAAGAGAATTTCAGCTTCATAAAGAGAAATCTCTCGTATCTCTGTGACAAGTATTGACAGAGTTACAGTTCATTTTTCGGACGCGTTTCAGAATGGACCTCACTGACGAGAGAAGGTAAAACGCGCATCATGTTTATTTTTCTTTATTTGACAAAAAGCACAACACTTTGTTTTTATTGTGAGTACCCACAAAAAAATAGACACTTAACAGGATGTAATGATGTACAGCACTTATATGTAAGATCGAAATCAACAGAGTAATTTGAGTCTCTTTTGCACTGATAAGGAAAAAAGTGAGCTGGTATCGCCGGCGATACCGCCGACCCCAGAGGGTTAATAATCTAAAGAACCTTTTTGCACTATAATTAACCTTTTGTTGAATGGAATGTTAAAAGTTTTTTTATGGAAGCATAGATGCCAATGAAGAAGCTTTAGTTTTAAGAGTGTGTAGCTGTTGTGTATCAGGTGAACACTATAAACCAACCACGACTGGATATTGGACTGAGTAACTGGGGCCCGGGACCTTTGACTGTCAGGGGCCCCTATAGTGTCGAGCTGTAGATCTCCTCGACTGGACTGTCCAGCAAGCTGACCGCTGAAGGCCACTGACCTCTGTTTTCAGTCGTCAGATGTCAGTCTACCACAGCACACACATATCCTATTTAGTTTTATCCCTTTTAAGGGATCATTACATTATGGAAAATAATGAACTTTATCACAATATGCAAATTTTTTGAGAAGGACCTGTAATTAATTAAACTTTTTCAGACCTGTTCTGCATGTGTATAGACATCTTCTAGCACACAGACTGCAAGAGATTCATCCACTAACACTAGCTCACAGCTCTAACTTGCACTGCATCAGTAACGAAACTTTGGGGAACGTCCTGAGCGTAACATGTCTGTAGTATGAATGAAACTAATACAATCCTGATTAGCGCTGCGTTTTTACGTAGTTTTTACGCAGGCTCGGCTCCCGCGTACGAGGAGCTCGTAGAGGTTGACTCGCGCAGTGGCCAGACTTAACATCAGCTGGCCACATGAAAGGCAGGAATCGCATGTTAAATCCCTGAAAGCCCCGGCGCTGCCCACTAAACCCTGCCGTACTACTTCTGCTTTGGTTGGCAGAGCTTATATGGCGGCGGGTCGGGCTGGTGCTTGCCTGTAAAACAATGGCTGTTATGCAGGGATACCAGGCCGACGGAACTGCGTAGGGCTGCATACCTGTCTCCGGGTTACCAAGGAGACGACACGTGCCATCGGCCGCTCTATGGCAGCTTTGGCATTTAATCTGCAGCCTTTAAGCAGAACTCCCTCGTCGCTCGAGATCTAAGAAGGATGCCGGCGGGGGCCTCGGCCGTCCACGAGCTCCTCGTACAGGCAGGAACACAGAGAGAGCGTTGCTTCTAGAGCTCCCCCTCAAAGAGTTTGGGAGCGTAGACATTGTTCTCGCCCGAAGCCTTCAGATAAGAAGACGGATCTGAGGGCCGTACTTCAGGCTAAGAAGGCTTCGGGAAAGAGGTCCTAACTCCACCAGGGCTTCTGAGGGCTGTGCCCCCCGGGAGGGAGCGATAGAGAAATTGAACGTTTTCACTAGGGCTGTGCAATTAATCAAATTTCGATTTCAGTTTCGATTTTGGCTCCAAACGATCTCCAAAATAGTACAATCGAGTAAAAACGCTTATTTTGCCATAATCTGTTTTGCAAGAACACTCTTATTTTGTCTTTGTTTTGTCCGCCCCTCCCGAAGCCATAAACTCTCTCAGCCTATACAATCATAAATTGCAAGCACAATAAACTTCACAATAACAATTGGCTAATTTAATATAGACTGGAGTGAGACCATAGACGTCTCTCGAGCTGTCGCGATCTCTTTCTGCTCGATCACTGTAGCGCCTCAGTTCAAGCGAAAGGCAGCGCGAGCACACATGACCTGATCATCTGTTCCGCTTTACAGCACGAAACAAATCGAGAATGAACACAGGGAGCGACATTAACACTCGTCCGCTTGTCCGGGAAAAGGGGATTTTTAAGTTTCAAGTGAAAGAGAGTTTTACTTGCCCGACCGATCGAAACGCGAAATGGTTTTGATCTTATACAGTCTGTGTAAACAGAGATTGGTAATGGATAGTGTATTTCTGGTAGATGCGCTACCTGTCTATTTGTGAGAGAGACACTAGTGGAGAAATCAAAACAAATCAGCCTAACAGCTCACACAAAATCTCACAGAAACATACTGAGGTAGAAATTTTGAGTTTTTTTATTTTGTAATATATTATATAGTTAAGTAACAACACGACTAAGGGCTGTTCTATAATATCACGATTGCAAATGTTACATTGAATTTATACAACAAGTAGCCTAGTTTATATGTAGTAACTTTTTAGAAGCAATATTGACTGGTTTTGTTCTATTTCACCGACGAAAATAGTTACAAAAGAAAAGCAACACTAAGCGCTGTGTTTTGGTACTGAATGATTCATTATTTTGAACGAATGGTTTTAATGAATGACTCAATGATCCATTTATTAAGACGGTCACTTGCCACCACCTATTGATTTATTGTTTAAAGGTATCATTGATTTTATTGTTTACACATTAATCTCATAATATTTTTATTTTGATAACAGCCTTTTTTATTAAAACTGAATTTGATCAAATGTAAGAATTTGACATAAAACATGTCAAATGTTGTTGTAGGTGACCCCCTACAACAAATTACTTTGTTAATGTACAAATTTCGATTTTTTAAGAATTGTTGAAAGGTGTATTTTAATAAATGCAACACGTTCCCAAAGTCATGTGAAATAATCGTGTTACATAATCGTGATTTCAATACTGATCAAAATAATCGTGATTATGATTTTTTCCATAATCGAGCAGCCCTAGTTTTCACCAGTTTGTGTAGAGAGCGTGAGGTGGACCCAGTTAACTAGTTAACTTTCCTTTAGAGGCCTCTGGGTGATGGGCCTCTGGGTGATGGGCTTCTGGAGAGGCCTCTGGGTGATGGGCCTCTGGGTGATGTGCTCCTGGGTGATGGGCCTCTGGGTGATGCGCTCCTGGGTGATGGGCCTCTGGAGAGGCCTCTGGGTGATGGGCCCCTGGGTGATGGGCCTCTGGGTGATGAGCCCCTGGAGAGGCCTCTGGGTGATGGGCCTCTGGGTGATGGGCCTCTGGGTGATGGGCCTCTGGAGAGGCCTCTGGGTGATGGGCTCCTGGGTGATGGGCCTCTGGAGAGGCCTCTGGGTGATGGGCCCCTGGGTGATGGGCCT